>JAGFPH010000840.1:133344-166820 GCA_018207615.1 Philaenus spumarius
CACTGGCCGCCCGACCAACGCTCACTCACTGGCCCTCCGACCAACGCTCACTCACTGGCCTCGATTCTGGATGAAGATTAAGTATATATAACCCATCTAGCTTCCGTATTGTTTCTCCTGGGCTAGGTTAACAACACCAAGTCAACGAGTTGAGCGTTACTTAACACATTACACAATCCTGCTGCCTTTTTAGAACCTAACACCTTTACGACAAATAATATCTTACGTCTTATAACTAACCTATTCGAAATCCTTGACTATAAAGATTGCAATGGAAAAGTATTGAGAGATTTTCCAGAAAATATTCTAAAAAATCGTGGAACATACTCGCAGCCCATCATTTAACATACATTGCTTACGGGAAACGACTATCTCCACTATAAAACAGGCGTGGATTGACGATCTCCAGGAGGAGATAGTATTTTTAACCTCTATTTAATTCATCAAGAAAACATTTTTTCCAATCCTTACATATGGAAAAAATTCCCAGGAAAATAACATAAGTGCTTTATAGAGCCAGGAAAAGATATACTTAAGAAACGTTAATGAGAAAATTAAATAGGATAGACTCAGAAACGGTAAAATTAATTAGAAACACGTTACAAATAAATCCTGTAGCAGACACTATCAGAAAATCTTCAATTCACTGGTTTGAACGCCAAATACTAATGTAAGACTTCCTGAAAGGTATACGAGGCACATTGTAAGTTAAGTGTCGTCGGCCCAGAGAGACACTTAAAACATCATAAGATGATAAATTGCGGTTCTGCTTTGAACATAGAGGAATTTTCTTTGACCAGGCTGCACTCCAAAGACAGAATTTGCTAACTTCTCTTAGTAGGACGTCAATAAATAGGCACGTAATTAATTTAGATCGAGTTTTATAACTCAAAATTAGATAATGGAATTGTCTTCTATGCACCAATCAAGACAAATTGGTATCTCAGCTAATGAAGGTTAAAGTGTACATTCGCACCTACTGAACTGCTATAGTACTGATTACACCATTCCGCTAACTAATCATAGGCTGAAGGTAGGGATTAAATGTTGAAAATGCTTAACATCAATAGAATTATTTATACATTGTGTTGCCTAGGAAGATTTAACCCAATACGTCCACAGAAGGGACAGTGCGAACTGCTAGAGTGATCGATACTATCCCCTCGTATATATGTTAACTACCCCATTAAGTCACATCATTACCCGACTAGATCGCCATCGTCAGATGTTTCACTACAAATGTTATTGTTATTGTCCCTAGTTTATGACACTTAACATGCAGCTTTGCCAGTTTATGACACTTTACGACACCATAGACAAGATATATTTAGTTTTATACGACGGCTGTAAGTTTTACGAATATTAGTTTACCGGTTTATTTTAGTTATAAAGGCACTGTTAATGTTATATCTGTGCATTGAGAACAAAACGTGCTGATAATCTTGTACGTGAGTAAAACTAACGCTGTAAAGCTAGATCCCTTCAATATTCCATAATGTATCTCTGCTTTACAACTTGTAAACTTCCGAGAACACAATATATTATGTATATTTAGGGCAGACCCCTTACTACAACAAAACATTACCCTCCTGCAGATTAGTTTAAATAGTCCTTTGGGCAATACATATTTGGAAAAAGTAGGCATTTATAAGGTATTTCAGTCTTACATATGTTATATATCCTAGGCTTAACTTAATCCCTGTTCTAACTTTGTATAATTGGCCTACATCCTAATAGCTTCCTTCGATGAATTGAATTAATTAATGCTTTAGGTGAAAACGCAATCAAATCAATGTTGTCTCAACAAACGTTTCAATTATGATATGAACATTGAATTTGGTTATAACTTTTAATAGTTAATGTAATTGTAGGTTAAATCTAACAGCAGGAATAACATTGATGTCTGTATGTCATCGACTTCATCATATGTCATCTTTTTTAACTGATATTTCCAGTAATTTTTGTAAATATGATTGTTTATTCATCACTGTAACAACAACTAAATATACGGGGTGATCTGGACCTAGCGTAAAAATTTGTTTTGGGTGAGAGAACAACATGAATGCAACTTAAATACACAATTAAAAAATTCTACTTCACACATCCACTTAAAAAAATATATTTAAGGTATCTGTGTGTGATACCTTATCTCATGATAAGGTGAGCATTTATTAGATATTGGAAATTCTTTCAGTTAATGATTTGTACATAATAATCACTGTCACTAAATTACATTTTTTAGAAAATGAGGATTTCGTTGTACTATTTATCTGACATTAAAATAGTGCTGCAAGTTAAAGTAGTGGTATTTCAGTTATGTAAAAGCCAGAATTTTAGCTAGTGTAATTTTGGCCTAACCAAGTTTTTTTTAAATTTACAATTTTTTAAATTGTGTATTTAGGTTGCATTTATGTTGTTCTATCACCCAAAAACAATTTTAACGCTAGGTCCAGACCAACCCGTATACATAACTTCCTGTAAGAATCCCATCCTCGTGAAATCTACCGTAGTAAACGCTGTATAGCACATATTGGTTGAAACTTAACTTGAGAACAATTCTTTTGTCTTCAAACACTAGCTACAACACTTTCACAGTGGATCAAGTACCCGTTTAAGTTACAAAAGTTAAATTCTTGTAACGTTACTCTTTTTATCTATACCCTTTATTATGAATGTATAAGGAATAGAGGACGTTATTTGTAAAAGTCGTTGGTTTTGAATACCCATTTTGGGATTAGGTCACATTCAACACCTTCCCTTTCCATCACATGTGTAAAGCCTACTCTGGAGAGATTTGCTGATACAAATCCTAGCCTCAAACCTAAGTCCGTCTTATTGCCACATTTCTTCAATAAAACACATTCGACGACAATCTTTTAAGCTTGAGCATATGATTATTTTAATATTTTATTAAGATATTTTCTTAGCAATAATATTCCAGAAAAAATAAATAATTAATTTAATATTTAGTCTTATTTATGTTTTATTACATTGCGCAATCAAAAACATCAAAACAAAGACAAGATTTCTCTTTAAGCCTACAATTTATATTTTACTATCTCCTAGGGGACACCACTGCGTGCTCCGCACGCCAACCCCGTTGGGCCCTTCTATACATATGAGTTATATTTTCTTTACAATAAAGGTTAGGATTAATAATAATCTCAAAGCTAAGATGGTAAATAACGTTAAATGTCCAAATCAAATTATTTCGTATATATTAAAAAAATCAGCAATGCTAAGGTCTACACTTAAACAAAACTTTACCTAAAAGTTAGAAATAGACATAATAATTGTTTCAAATTTTGAAATCAGCTGTTAATAGAAACATTTTAGCAAACAGAAGATCGCTGTACCAACACTAAACATATTTAATAATTATTTATTATGGCGCTCCCTTTTCCTTACAATATTTATTACTTTCTCCCCCTATACCATAGTATATGGAGAAAGTATTGTATCTGTCAAAATTTTCGAGTTTGAGTTTTTGGTGGAAATATCCGTTTTGGGCCCCCCTGAAACTAAAAAAGTGGTTTTCGGAGTGATGTCTGTGTGTGTGTCTGTATGTGTGTCTGTGTGTCTGTGTGTCTGTGTGGATGTTATCAGACCTAGAGCCTAAACCAGTCGTCCGATTTTGATGAAATTTGGTATGGAGGTACTAATCTACGGTATCTCCAGGCGTTTTTTTCATTTTTGTGAATTTTTTATTTTTAAGGGTAATTTTCCCATAAAAACCCTTAAAATAACGGAAAAATCTACTTTTCTCAAAAACGGCTCTAACGATTTTGATTAAAATTTTATAGTTTATTAGGGACTTAAAGTACTATAAACTGTAAAATTTTAATCAAAATCGTTCGAGCCGTTTTTGAGAAAAGTTGGTTTTTCCGTTATTTTATTGATTTTTATGGGAAAACAACTTTAATACAATATCACCTCTCCTACCCCACCCTACAAGTCACCGTGAATCTGTTTAATAATTTAAATATGTTTGTGAGAAAGTATGTGCCAGTTCCTGGTACCGTTTATTATAGTTTGTGTTGTTTTTGCGCTCTTTAAAGAAAGCTAACTAAAAGTTAGAAATACAAATAGGGCTAATTGTTTCAAAGTTTAAAATCAGGTGTTAATGAAAATATAACAAACAGCTGATTACTGTTATTGTTAAATAAACATATTTAACGGCACTCACATTTTTGTTAAATATTTAATACAATTTTTGTTGTTTTTATGTTCAATAGATGCTGCTGTTTTAAAAAATAGTATATAAAAACGTGATTGTATTCGAATTACCGAAATACAATTAAAAAAAAGAAAGAAAGCAGTCGTGGAACATCTAAAAAATAACATAAACATGATTGCCTATATTCAAGTAATAATAAAATAATTTTAGGTTAGGTCTATACTGAACCAACACACGTTTCTTTAATGCATCTGCATTCATTACCATAGGTAGCAAGCAAGTTAGCAAATTTAGACATTTACAAAAAAAATGAGAAAGAACTATGTCCATTTTAGAGGTATCACCAAGCACATTATTAACACAACTTACAAAATTAGGAAGTGTAATGTCCATTTCATAGGTATTACCAAGTAAACTATTTTAACACAACTTACAAAATGAGAAAACACAATGTCTCCATTTCATCGGTGCGTGTCGTGACTAAATGAACCCATACAGCTATTGAATTAACCCATACATCATTTTTTTCTTATTTTGTATGTATGATACAGCCTTAACTACACGCATCTACGGTACAACGGTACGGTGCGCGAGATTTAATTCGAATACTCACGAAAAAGTGTCGAACGGACCATAAGAAGTTTTCACTTCAAAAACCTTCTTCAATATTTATGAGAAGTAAATACTACTATTTATTTTTGTTAGCAGACTCCTTATCCTTGCTTAGGTAGCTATATTTTTTTACATCTGCGTTTAGTTAGCAGTTTGATGGGCTTTGTTTGCGGAACCTACTATTGTAAGTTATTTATATAAGTTATGATTGCCAATTTAAACAAATTATGCTGCAATGGTGTCTTATTGTGTCAGCGGTGTTTCGATAGTCTATCATGCACTTATAAAATCCGTGTTAAGGTATGGCATAGTCAAGTGGGGAAGAAAGCAGTGGGTACAGACAATTTGTTTGCTTCAAAAAAATGTTTACGGACAATGACCAATCTGGTCCAAAGAACTAGTTTTAGGCAAATTTTTTAAAAATGTTAAAATATTTACTTTATCGGGACTGTACACATATATGAAGTTTTAGTCTGGTTCCATACTAATAGACAAAATATTGAATCAAAAATGTTTTAAACACTGTTATAGCACAAAAACAAAGAAAATTACAGATTTCCATCTCATCGTTTGAAATTGTTTGAGAGTACTCCACTATACATGGGTCTAAAATTGTACAATATATTGTCAAATCATTACAAATCCTTAAATGAAGTACATTTTAAATTAAATAAAGACATAAATTGCAAGCAAAGCTTATAAGTACGTGAATATTTTAAATGTTCACATTGAAATTAAGAAATCTTTAAGATTGTAAGTGCACCTGTTTCTGTAAGAAATGTTTTTGTGCAATGAACGAACCTAATCTAATCTAACAATTTCTTAAATATTTTATTCCAAAACTCAACCATTCGGGGTAAGTTATTCCATAAATAATGCATTTTGTCACTGCATTTATGCACTATAACATATTTTAAAGAAAATCATTACAATGATAGAATTGCCACTTTTTATATTTTTTTTAAACCGTGATATTTTAAAATGTACACGGAGTGAAATTCCATAAAACTATAATTATGACCTCGCCTTTCAATTTGCATCCAAACAATTTATTTGAGTTGATAATCCTGTATATAGTAATATCGACGTGTTCAAAATTATTTTCTCAAATAAACCTAAAAAGTTCTTCTTTATGAACAAAATTTAAAGAAAATTAGTTGTAGTAATTACATTATTTAGTGAAAATATTGCACAAAATCATTACACGGATACGCTAATTCATTTAATTTATTTCTGTATTCGCAACTTATGGTACAGGTAGACAAAAGCTTCAGACAATTAGTGTACGTACCGAACCAGACGATCAGGTGATTGGACTGGAAAAGACTTGAAAGCTGGTGCAGAAAGGAAGTCGTCGCGAGTACTCCAGTTTTTTCTGTCCCTTTGTGTGACTTAATGCACGCTCCACATCTGTCTCAAGTCCGTTCCACCTGCTTACACCGGTTCCGAACTTCTAATCGTCGCGACAACAAAGTAAAACTAATTAAATACTCCGTATTGAATTCATAAAGAACTATTACAGCTGCTTTTAGATCTCTGAGCAGAAACAACGGCAATTAATTACTATTGATTTAAACTGATTCATGAACTGCAGTTTGAACGGAATACGATAACAATGGGTTGCGTACATTAATTTTTAAATGTATAAGTATTATGGTTTACGTTTTTAAAGCGAATATTAGCCCGAAATGTGACAGAAAAGATAGTAGGCTACCAAAGCTAAACTCAAAATGAAAACGTGATGCAGGTAAACCTGCGTATACTTTCTTCGTTTGCGTAAAGCACTAACGTCTGAACATTAACGCTTAACTAGTTTAATTACGAAAACATCAATAGTCTTCTTTTGATTTCGGGGGCCTCAAGCTCCAGAGTCAGTTACGCTAAAACCCTCCTGCGTATGAAATTAACTGAGAGCAGTCTACCCGATACAAAACTAAGTATTGCCCTGAACAGAAGGAAGGACGATCACAATAGGAAGTGACCTGACAATGATTGTAGGTTCGAAATGGCACGTTGGTTTGAATCGATTACTAAGATCTTCGGAAAAAAACATTTCTCTTGATTTATATTTTGCCACGTATACTGTCAGGTAATTTACGGATGTTGGTTTTAATAACTGCTAATGTAGCAGGTTTAAAAAAAGGAAAGCAGTCGCGGGACTGCCGACAGAAGTGATAACTGTAACGAATATAAATAGTTTCTCATATTGGTTTAATTTGAAATTTGAGTATTTTAACACTACCAAGTCAACTATTTTAACACAAGCTACAAAATGAGGAAGCACAATGTTCGTTTCAGAGGTATTATCAAGTAAACTATTTTAACACAACTTACAAAATGAGGAAGGACAGTATCCATTTCATAGGTATTACCAAGTAAACTATTTTAATACAACTTTTACAAAATGAGGAAGCACAATGCCCATTTCATCGGTGCGTGTCGCGACTAAATTAAACCATACAGCCTTAAACTACACGCATCTAAAATACAATGTGTTAGTACGGTGCGGTACGGTATACGGCTCAAGATATTTCATTCGAATACCCACACAATAGGTGCCGAACGGGCCATAAGAAGTTTTCGTTTCAAAAATAACCTGTAACTAGCGTAAGAATGTAAGAGTAATGTTCGTAAAAAATCAACATTAACTGCAAGAAAACCTTGTTCTTATTTCCTTCTTATTATCACTTTCTCTGCAAATCAATTTACATAATTAAACAAACTAATTAAAAATATTAATAACGTGACACAGTGTTGATACCCGCATCTTTTCCTTTTCGGCAGATGTCACGTCGCAATCCCCCGGCTTACTTTCATCCCCATGTCGCTGTACCAAGGACTGCTGGTCGCTTTGTTATATATCGCAGCAGATGATGCGACATAATAATTCACGATTAATTTTTCTCCCTCCATGACGACCCCATAACGTAGGCTACTATACGGAAATAGGTTTAGATACATCGTTCGATACAGTAAACGAGTTTTCAGTTATCACTTTATGCAATAGTAAAATATTGGTGGAGTGCATTTCCGTCTCCGCTTTCAGATCTTGTATTCGTTGCAATAATTTAACTTGCGTTTTGTAGGGGGAAATATTTATACAGCCTCTGTTGAAAACATAATAGGTTTTCTTCAATTTATAACTATATCCGGATTTAATATTGTATATTCTTGCCGAAACAGTTTTCACATGCAGAATTATGTAAACGATTTTCCAACTACCTAGTAGGCCTAGTAGTATGGAATTTGTCCTACACACTCACGATTTGATTAACTAAGAGGGTAGGAAAAATGTTCTTTTCGCGTTTTGAGATATTTATGAAACATTATTTTAAAAGTGTAATTTTTACACCTGCTGGTTAATAAAAGATAACAAATGGATTTTTGTTTATTCCATTTATAATTTCTATAATTTGTTTTATTCCATACACTATCTTTATTGAGGAATTTAATTAAAATGGTAATTTTGTTTCACTACTAAGCATTTCTAGTTCAAAATTACAAAATCTACCCCCCAAAATATTTAAAGATTGATATAAATATTTTGCAACTCAAATTTGTCCGTTCTTTAATTACTTCGACTCGTATTAAAATCTTAAGTATTGAAATCTTGCGAAAATTTAAAAAAATTTGTATTGCTTTATCGTGTTCAGAGACATCGAAAACGTCGAGAAAAGTCATAAAAAGAGAGCGTAAAATTGTGTATCTGTGTGTCTGTCTGTTTTCACGATCTCGCAGACATCGTAGAAAACTTCTGGTGGTAAAAACATCTTTGTAATTTTATTGCGGAGAGTTGAAAAGCTTTTGAGCTTTCTAGCGTAACAGCAACGTGACTTGCGTGACAAGAACGTCACATTTTTTAGTATTTAAAAAAAACACGAAAATGTGTCGAGAAAGTGTTCCATCTTTTCATCTTGTTTTTCTTTGCAATATACAAATTCCGTAACTGTAACATAATATATATATAATAGTATATCAATAAGAATCTGTATTTAGTTTAAATTCTTTTAATTTGTTTGGTATAATTAGTTTTTGTTCAGATTTGTTCTTGTTCACTTTTAAATAAAATTTTTAACAGATACTCCTCCACATTTTTCTTGGGGCCAATGTTTTATCAAGAAAATTGGTAAGCAAAATAATAGGTCCCGTTTTCGGCCGGTAATTCCTCTTGTCTACCTATTAAAACCATAAAACATTATATAACCGAATTTAAATGTGTCTTGGTATACTTGGACGTTTTTCTAGTTTACTAGAGATAAGTTCGATCGCCATTGCAGAAACAAAACCAATTTAAAATTGAACAAAACCACATAAACAGACGTACGAGTACTAGGATAATCTAATTTACCAATTAAACAAGCAACGTTTCCTAACTTCTCAAAAAATACATATAACGTGGATAACAAATCCGAAAATATTTTAGATAAATTGAAACAAAAAACTATTGTTATATCTAAATAACTAAACCATTCCGCAAAGCAGGATGTAAGACCGGATTGATTAAATGCAGAAAAATGTGCTGTCTGCTTTCAAAGCGGCAAGCTTTCTCAACTATACACCAGTCCTAGGATATAAGCTAAATGTTAAGACAGAGCATGGCTTAATCTACTTTGCGACTAAATCATGAATTAATCATAAGTCTTGGCTAAAGTAATCCGTTTAAGACGGATATAATTCGTTTATTACAACAGGAATTACGTAGTCGCTAACTTAACTTTACAAATTCAGATTCGTAAATTTACTCAGCATGCATTCCACGGTTACGTGCGAATATTGGGGACGGTGTCTTTGTCGCAATTAAACAAAACTGCTTGAAACTAAATCGGACTGTTTACTTTAATAAATGTTTGGCCGACGCCGGATCAAACAGCTGAGGCAAACTGTTATGTTTGACTCACGACGTCTGATAACAGTTTGATAACAGTTTGATTCAAACGTGTCATCCCACTTGCCTCCATTATTTTAATACTGTTCAAACTGTATATTGTATTTTATGATTATGTTAAATAAAAAATACAGTAAGGGGTATTCTTATTATACAATAAGAATAAATAAAAAGGTTTAGCAAAACAAATTTGTTTGTAATACTTCTTCATGATCGTAAATACAATGACATATATTATAGAAGACTTTATAGTTTTTTAAATTTAACACATTTTAAATTAAACCATCACTAGCTGACCCGTGCGAATATTTCGCAAGTTTAGAGTACTTACCTGATTTAATGCATTGGTTTCAGTTCAATTAATTACGTTTATTTATTTACATTGGTTTATAAATAACAGTTTATAGCACTAGCATATGGAATGTACATAATCAAACTAACAGCTGTTTGACATGTTAGTTAAACAAATTGTTAATAGATGGCGCCTTTCATTAGGAACCATATTATGAAGTATAATAAACACGTTTTTTAATCACTTTGTGTAACGAAAACAGGAATTTTAAGCTGTTTGTCTATTTTTCGTCAATAGCGGGAAATAAGCTTTAAAATTATGCTTGAATAATTAATTTTGACGAAGAATTAAGCGAGATATCGCTTTACGACAAAAAAACACATTTGAGAAATAATATATATAAGGGTTACTTACTGATGAGTAGGCCTGCAATGAAACACATGTAATTCTTAAATAAAGGTAATTAATTGTTAAGTAACAGTTAAGCTGTAGGCTATAAAACATACTGGTAATTTGAAGGCATAGAAACCACACTATACCGCTCAATAAATATTACATTTATTTTTAATAGTGAGAATTGTATTTTTTTAATATAATATTTTGTTCAATTTAATTAAAAGTTTAAAATAAATACTATACAAACGATCCATTGAAGACTGTTTCAGTCGACATAAAACTATTATCTTTAGTTTGCTTCGAAAATAATATTTGTGCGTTTTCAGCCAGGAATTTACACTAACACGACGCGACGTTCTTAGCTTTGTCTCTGTTTGCAACTAATTCATGAATTAACCGTACGACTTGAATAAGGAATCAGTCTGCGTTGGTAATAATTCGTTTATGACGACAGGAATTACATATTCGGAAACATGACAAATTGTAATTTGCAATTTACTCTGCACGACGTTGCATAGTGTTCGTGTTATTGGGATTAATACTGAATTATTAAATCTGCATTTACAAACATTGGTTACTTGTTCTACGCTTTAAAAATAATCACAATTGTACTACGAAGAAATGTTTACCGATTTGAGAAAAGTTCGTCGTGCTGTATTATGCCTAAAAGTGTTTAATCTTTTCGGAAACTACTGAACATGTTTCACGTTCATTGTTCTAAAACTATTTGTAGAACACATCTACGATAGTTTATTTTCATTGTTTGAAGATTTTGTGTTACTAAATTTACCAGATGTTGGTTTTATAGTCATATTTAATAACTCAAAATAGTTTACTACATTTAGAAGAAAATATGCTTACACTAACGAAATTGTATTTATAGTATATGGCAATTATTGTATTTAATGTATTTAAAACGCGCATCCTGTGCAGAGTTTCTGCTAGATCTATTATATCAACTTGAAACTTACAACTTCGAAACATTGTAATAATGTCGAATTTAAAATCGATATCCTGAACATAGCGCTACATTCATCCGCTTTATGAGCTCGCGTTGCTCTTGTCATTAATTGAATCGCACAGTCGTGCACGCAACTATCATCCTCTTATCGACATCTTGCAAGATATTTACTTCAACCTCGACTCGCACATTCATCAGTATATTTTTGAAGTGTTAACTTCTACAGGCAAACTGCGTCCAAAAAACGGTGAATCGGATTTTACCGTCACGCATTTTTCCGTCACGCTCTACTATATATAGTACACATGCGTATATAGCAAAGTATATATTATACTTGGTAATATCTCTGAAATAAACATTTGCTTCCTCATTTCGTAAGTTGTTTTAAAATAGTTTACTTGGTAATACCTCTTAAATGGACATTGAGCTTCCTCATTTTGTAGGTTGTGTTAAAATAGTTTACTTGGTAATACCTCAGAAATGGACATAGTGCTTCCTCATTTTGTTGGTTGTGTTAAAATAATTAACTTGAAAATACCTCTGAAATGGACATTGTGCTTCCTTCTTTTGTAAGTTGTGTTATAAAATAGTTTACTTGGTAATACCTCTTAAATGGACATTGTGCTTCCTCATTTTGTAGGTTGTGTTAAAATAGTTTACTTGGTAATATCTCTGAAATGGACATAGTGCTTCCTCATTTCGTAAGTAGTGTTAAACTAGTTTACTTGGTAATACCTCTGAAAACAACATTGTGCTTCCTCATTTCGTAAGTTGGGTAACTTGGAAATACCTCTGAAATGGACATTGTGCTTCCTCATTCTGTAAGTTGTGTTAAAATAGCTTACTTGGTAGTGCTAAAATAATCAAATTTCAGATTAAACCAATATGACCAACGATTTAATATTTATTACAGTTTTCACTTCTGCCGGCAGTCCCGCGACTGCTTTCTTTTTTTAGCCTGCGAAAGGTTTTAGGACGATACCTTGAACATTGTTAAAACTAGAGCAAATTGTGTTACCCAGAGTGAGGCGATTATCGGAGGGATTTTGTGTTGGGGGAGTCAAAACAAGAAACCTCAGTTTATTACTTTCACACTATACTATAGTATAAGTGAAGTAGGCTATAGTTATCGCAAAAAAAATCAAAGTTGAGATTTTTGTGGAAATATAAGTTTTGGAACCATCTGAGTCCAAAAACGTGGTTTTTACAAAATATCTGTCTGTATGTCTGTATACAGGCCTAATTGACGTGTTTGGTAACAATTTACAGGTTATAACCTCGGGATGATTTGACCCTTTAGTAATTCCTATTTTTGTTGTTATAAATTTATATTTTATATGTATTATATTTTGTGCTGTGAATAGTTGTTTATTTATTATTAAGCGTATATTTTAAGTTTAAAATTTTATTATGTAAATTATGTATAAGAGAAGGGTCAAATAAATTCATTTCATTTCATTTCATTTGTTTGAAATCGATCGAATAATTTTCTCTCTAGATAATAGTAATAGCCTAATATTTATTAGTTAATCTCCTACTTTAATAAATCACATCACCTACCCCACTTACAATTATGAAGTCACAGTGAATCTGTTTAATAATTTAAATATGTTTGTGGAAAAGTATGTGCCAGTTCCTGGTTTATTTTCATAGAAATAGCAAAATGTATAATTTTACTAGGCTACTAGTTTACAAACATGAACGGGGAAACACTCTGTATACCTTCTCCACTAAGAAGAAATCAAATTAATCATTTAACTCGAAGGCAACATAAACTCTTAGACTGGTAACATTCTATGTAATGAAGAAGAAAAAGGAAACGTCGTATTTAAGAACAGGCTTAGAAGAGTCCATTAGAAGGCTTATTGCAATTCTCGGCATTAACCGTAAAGAAAACAAACTGGCTACCTCTTAATAGAACTCCGCACTTCTAGAGTTCGTTTGTTTTTATTAGAACGGGTACGTGTGAGTGCGTGTTAATGCGGACAGAAATGTCTATTGAGCAGTTGATTGCGGGCACATGGTACGGCGCATAACCAACGTGTTACTTTGCAAGGAGATTCGCAGAATGTAATTACCACAAAAGGATACTAATGAACTATGAAAAATTGAAAACGATTAGTATACATTGATAAGGTATACTTTAGTTAACGAGCGCGATTCATTCATATTAAGGTTCTGATGTACCTCCGCTGGTACCATTCCTTATGATAATGATATTTAACACGTCGTTTATTGTCATTTTAATAACATGTACACCTAAGTATTCAAATTTCGGTACAGCTATCCATTAAAATAATTAACAAAGTCAACAATGTATATTCAAATGTTAGATCAAGTTGTCATCATGCTATTTTTTCTCCTTCTTCTTAAAGTGTCAACAAGAAGAAATGTTTACCAAACTGCCGAATAATAGGCCAAATGATAATAAATTGGTAACTCTACAAACATGTACATTCACATACCATTTTGTTTTACTGGAAATTAAAAACTGCTGTGGAGCTCAAGCTTTGGACTAATGAACATGGGGAAGCAGCGTATATTGCGCAAGTAAACTGAACGCCAGCAACTAGGTTCGAACCTACGTAACTATGTTTAGCGTAAGCGTACTTAATTTGATACGAAGATACCCAAATTTGAAAACATTTAATAATAAAACTAACATTTTTAGAAACAGCACGTTAGAGAAAGGTTTCAAGGTCATATAACGGCAAATGCATTGGAACAAGCTGCCACAATCACTCCCGTAACTTGCCGATATTTGCTTTTACATATCGGAATACATAGTTTTCTTATTGTTTAGTTTAGAAGTTCATCTTATCTTTAATGTTTATTTTCTCAATTAAAAATTGTATTAATCTACGATTTTAAGTAGCTATTTTCAACTATTTTCCTTAGAAATTTTATTTTTCCCTAATTTTAACCAACATTCTCTAACTTTCCCCTGATTTTAACCAAAATTCTCTAACTTTTCCCTGATTTTTCCAGTAAAGTAAAATTCCCCGACTTTTCCAGGTTTTTTTCTGTCGTCTCTGTCGCTAGCCACCATGTTTTTTTTATATAGAGATGTAAAATTTTCATCAATGAGTCTAATTCCATACAAAATTTTAAAACCAAGTAGCCTAATTTTATTTTTACAGGCGTATTGTGGAAACGATAAGAGAAAAATCAAACGTCAACATAAAAACATAGCAACGGGGGAAACATTTAACTTTTATTGAAAACATTTTTAACATTAAAATGTTCGTTGAAACCAAGCATGTTCGTCCATTAAGATTCCGCCTTCTCGGTCGTCTAATCGCAATGTTATTTCTTAACATTAGCTTCCCGTAATTACACAAACCCAGCCTTAGTACACTGTTAAATGTTGTGCAAATATACTCTTGTATGACACAACTCCACGTTCTGGAGACTCCACTTGACGGACGGTTACTCTTGACTTGTCACGGAGTCACGACAACTTGCGTAAGTACACAGAAAACATTTACAGAGAAACTCTGAAAGAAGCAGAAAATTACACAACAGATGCTGTTTTTACGATTAAAACTTGGGCGAATTAATTATGAACTACCCACAGCGATCGGAAATAATGATTAAGTTAGCTGTGAAAATTAAAAATATTGGTAAATATAACTTATCAGACCAATGTACAATATTTACAGTCAAAAATCATGTTTTTAACGTAATAAAATTAAAATATACATTAAATTTGAAACGTACAAGATACAGCAGAGTTGTTACGATCGTAAAATATTAAAAACCGGGCAAGATTAAAAGTAGAATGCCTGTGTTGTTTCAGATAAACCTTTGGTGGTAGTTAAACAGTGATTGATATACTCCAACCTTACAATGATACTACCTTATGTAAACAAATGATACTCCAACATATTTGTAATTACTTACGCGGCGAATTTTGTTGTACCAGCAAAAAGGTGAAATCCGCAAACACAAAGAGGACTCCTTATGAAATACATAATTCACAAAACTATTTAGACTTTTACTAATTATTATTTAAATCTAAGTTTATGGTACTTACTCCGACCTGAAACTTATTATAACTTTTTACGTTATGCGTTTCAGAACTATGTTCTATCATCAGACGCTCGTCCGCGAGAGGTCGTCACTACATTAAAATACTAAAAAACACACAAACGCTGAACATTAACGCACGATGTACACCACCGGTTAGCAGACGACCCATCATGTGTTAATGTTCAGTGTTTGTGATGTGGATGTTTGAGTGTTTTTTAGTATTTTAATGTAGTGACGACCTCTCACGGGCGAGCGTCTAATGATAGAACATAGTTCTGAAACGCATAACGAAAAAGTTATAATAAGTTTCAGGACGGAGTAAGTACCATAAACTTAGATTAAAATCTGTGACTTGGATACTTAAACTCAAAAATGAGTATGAAAACGTTGTATTATTTATACTCGGGGTTTCTTATATCATTCCATAACATTATTATTATGACAACGATAACTATGTTCATAGCAATATATACTGATTAATATTTTCTAAAATTACGTAGACGACATTGAAGACTCATATTTACACTTTTGTTGGCATTTAAAAAAAACTATTTAACAAAACAAAACTCTATGAGATTAAAAGATTCCACTTTATAGGTACGGCGAGATACTCTCAGTGTCTCTTCAGTTCGGAACATGGGAATAATATATTCACTCGCTCTAAAATCCCGCCACAAAAGTTGGAAAGTAAAATTATTCAGCCAAATACTTACAAGTTCTAGATTTTTTAGACGAATACGTGCATCAATGAACTTCAACTTACCTGTAAAAATACAAACTTATTAATAATTAAAAATGTACTATATACTATAAGAAAGGTAAGTATATGTTTTACTAAGCAATTAGGTAGTAGTTGAAAATATCCTGCTTATTTTCTGTACGAAGTCTGCTGGCGTTATTTTCGTATATTTTAATTACATTGATTTGAAACTTGGCATGAAGTTTGACTTAACAATGATGTATCTAAAGAAAAATAAGCGATTATGTCCAACCATGCGTTTCAAAATTGCGGGCGTTTGAAAATTTCAAACCAAAATTCCTAAAAGCCGTATAATTTGAACAAAAAAAGTCAAGCTACATTTTTGTAGCCCTTTTGATCGCTATCGGATGGTGTAACTATCAAAACAATCGGATGAGGGATAATAGCTAAGTTAAAGATAATATCAGTATATGTACATACAATATTTTGGTGTTTAAGGTGTTGGTATAGGATGACGATTGAACAAATACAATTATTACACATAACTTAACTCTACAAAGTAAATATACTTTTTTCTTTCTGATATACAACTTAGTCAACACAAGTAAATACAAAGAATTAAAATCAAGCATAAGAAAATAAATCGCTACCTTGGTTTGAAACGGTTCTAACTGCGTTTGCTGTAGTTTTGAGATACAAGGGTTCAAAGTTTCATTTGTTAGTCCTATGAATGTTTTAACAGATGATTATTTCAAAATTGGCATAGACAATGACTAGTAGTAACACTAACATAATATAACCTTAAATATATTATAAAACATATTTTTATGTATTTAAAATATATGTCCATTTGCAGTTAGAACCTTGTTAGTTTCACATTGGGCTGATATGAGACTAACAAGGTTCCAACTGCACTTACAACCTTGTCAAACCAAAATATAGGTAAAATTTTGAATTTTATGATACTAATTAAAATGTTGAAATACTATGTAAGTGCATTTGGTAGGCCTACTAAGTTAATTAGAATGGTAAATTAAGTATGTTAAGCATTTTCAAGCAAAATCCTTTTATTTATCTAAAAATACAGAATAACAATAAAATATATTATGGAATATTACCATTATTTTTAGTTGATTTGTCTGGTTGCTTTATCAACTTTAACACCCTATTCACTTTTTATTTTTAATATTGCTTTATAATATTCACGATCTATTAAAGGCATAAGGGGAAACATACTTTTAATGTCTTTCTTTTTTAAATCGTTAACTTCTTCTTTCTTCTTTTCAATTTTAGGCTTGGTATCAAAAATATTGAACGAAAAATGTGTCTTAGATTTTTTGCCACTTCTGGCAGGTTTTTCATCAAATTTTAGATTAGCTAGGTTTATTGGTTCATAAGCCATATGTGAAGATTTATATTCAACCTCATGTAAGGTTTGGGAATATTTAATGGAAGCAATCTTAGTAAAAGGCACTGTTTTATAGTTCATCATTTTTGCAATACTTGCAAAGTCCTTAAAATCACTTTCCTTCATTTGTATAACTCGAAATGGCTTTTTTCGATTTGCTTGTTTCAGAATTCGTACAAGTCCAACTGGAGAGTAAAACTCTGAATTTTCCATAGCTCTTTCAATAACACTATGGGCACAATCAACCATCTGCACACATGAATGTCCCGGCACAGAGTACTTCATTGTTATATATTCTACTTGTCCGTTTTCTCTTATAAAATCTAAAATGGCGGTTGACATAATAGAATTTCTATTCTGAGGAACACAAGAGTCCGACCATGTCACTAAACTTGTCAAATCATTGTCATCTGCAACAACATCCAAAATTTTCCTAACTGCACTGGCAAGGTCATTTCCTCCTTTTCCAGCCATTGTTTCATTCCAAATGGCACAGTATACTTGCTTGGTAGTGCTGAAGTATGCTGTCATATTATATACATTTAGTTTCCGTTTGTAAAAAAATGAACTTATTTCAGCTCTTGGGCACGTTATAACATTTTGTAAATCAAATACTAAAATAGGAGTCTTTTCGTCTTCTCTGTCTCTTTTCACTTCTTCCCGCATTGCTATTTTCTCATCAATGTGAAAATTATATTCATTTTTGAAATTGTCCGTGAGGGTGTTGGTATTTACAGCCATCTTGTATTTTTCGCACATGTCACAACGATCACTCTTTGGTTTATGGAAGCCTAAATTGAACTCTGTAACAAAGATTTTATGGTACATTGATTGCTTCACAGGAGTAATAGAGTTCTCATTGCATTCTTCGGAATAGAGATTATACATTTTGCTAACACTTAAATTTGCACCTATGTATTCTCGCTTAGTATTAGCCCTGCAGTAGTGTGACTCTACTTTAGGAAAGCTTTTAATGTGCTGACGAGCAAATTCAACATCTCCAACAGGGATCATTCTACTTGGTGCAGATTTACCCCTTTTATCGGCTTGTGGTGTGTTAGTTTCAGTATTTTTTGTTGAATGTGCCGTGTAAATGGGCTTCTGAGAAATATCCAGAGTCCCAAGATAAAAACTCTTACACACTTGAAATCTCTCTCCTTTTACTGTAAAAAAGTATCGGAAAGAATATTTTCTCTTAGTGTTCTCCGAAGACTTTGGTCTTGAAGTAAGATATCGTTTAGACGTACTGATTAAAAAATGTCGTTTTTCGTTGTAAGGGAGAGAATAGTATGATTTATGAAGTTCAACTCTTTCGGAATTAGAAATTTTTGAATTACACTTAAATTTACATAATCGGTAGCAGTCTTTTAAGTTCCTGACTTCTTTCGCAGGAACATCCTTTCCTCTGACATTGATATGTGCTTGTCCGGCTTGATATTTTTGTTTCCTCACATTATTTTTCCATTTAGAAGGATCTGACACTACCTTTCTTGGTTTTTTCTTAGGTGTATCCAGCATGGTACCTTCAAGTATATCATCTCTGTAAAAAAAATGTTTTACAAATAAGTTATCATGTAACCAACTTAATATACAAAACCTAGAATATAAGCAATTAAATTTTTATAATAAGACCAGTACTAAAAGGCATTATGCATCTTATAGTTCATTTATTTATTTCAATTATTGCAGTTTGCATTATTGACTTGGCTAACATCTTGTTAACTTTACTTATTCAATTAAAAGGCTAACAAATTTATTGTTTTCCAACTTTTTTGATTGATTTGATCAAATGTTTTGCGAGTTTTAATAAATACACTAGTAAATTAAATGAACTAAAAGTGGAAAATCTTTAGACAATGACTGGGATTTAAACCTAGGACCCAGGCTAGTTAAATATTTAAAGATTTTAGTTACATTTATGCAATACTACATCAGGTTAGATGTTTACTTTCCAGTTATTTACATTCTTCGCCTAATTTTTACTTACGCCTAAGCCTTATGACTTCATAAATTTGAATAATTCTTAAATTTGAAATCTAATCTTCATGTAATTGATAATCTCAATATAAATATTCTAAAGAATTTTATTCAAAAATACCTATTTTATGATAGGCCTTATTTAAGGTTGAACTGGATCTACAACTAAAATGAAACAAGCCTACTTTACTTACGTTGAGTTGTGAATTGTGGAATGTATGTTATGCCCATGTCCAGTAGTATTGACAGCAATCTCATCAACGCTTTGTTCATTTTCTCCTTGGCTTGATGTTGACGGGGAAGAATCAGTCCATAACCTCCGACTGGGATTAAATTTAATTAAAAATCGTTTTTTGCTCCTAAAACAAAAAAAACCACAAATATGCTTGATTGTACATATTTAAGATTTACAATCATGTATGATTTATATCAAAATACAATATAATAACTGTCTGACAAATTCATGGAATGTTATAAACATTACTTCTGGCTAGGCTTACCTTAACTTTTATAGTAGGATAAAAACAAAATGTACTGCAAAAATAATGACTTACCTTCCTAAGTTTATAACATCTTCTTGTTCTTCATCATCACCAGTAGTTGGTGGTATATATTCATCAGAACTGTCTTCACTAAAAAGGTCTGACAATGAACTACTACTTTCACACATATTACTTCAGGATCAATTATTTACTTCTGTAAAGTAGACTGAACAGGAATTACTTTTTAAATAACTAAAAAAAAGGCTAAACCAACAAAGACTATATAGGCCTAATATAAAAAACAATGCAGAATGTACTTTGTAGAGACATCAGATGTTTAAACACAATCAGCTGGTTATCAGCTGTTAACCTGCATATGACTAATCAGTTAGAACCTTGTCAAATTAAAACTTTAGAAAATTGTTTTGCAGTTAGAACTTTGTCACTTTTCTAGTTCCATTATTTACCAACAGATAGCATCCAAAGACAGTTCTAGATGTAGATATGGTTTAGTAGTGTCACAAACAGTCATAACCTCATTTTTGTCAAATTTGTCAGTTAGAACCATTTCAAACCAAGGTAGCGAAATATAAATATCGACTTTTCAGTCCTCAGTAAGTTCAATCATTTTCCCACTAATCTTTGTGTGTCCGTACGATGTTGACACGATAACTTAAAAACGCAACGAGCTTGATGGATGAAAGTTTTGGTCCTTAAAATTGTATGGGTGAAATCCGTATGTTATGTGGTGACATACGAATAAGCCCAGGGGTGAACACACTCGAGTTTTTAAAACAAGCCCATATTAAACACACGTTACTCACTGTTTATAAAAGCCTGCTTAAAGTGGCAATGAGGGTTGTTTAAGAAAACTTCTTGTTAATTTTCATTTTCTTAATGTCAACTCTTTTGCTACGTAATTAATTGCAATAACATTTATGTGATCATTTTAAATATTATCTTCTAAATAGAGTCTTCTTTCAAGCAGTATGCAAATTATTTTATAATGTCTCTTATTTTAGTAGTGATTTATCTTTAAAAACCAAATCAATGTAGAAAATAAACTTATATTTTCTAATAACACCATATTTAGAATAAATTATAAAAAGTTCAGTTTATATTTTGGAATAAAAGTTCCGTCTAAACAAATGGCATAACGCTACTACTTGTAATTTAGTAAATTAAAAGATTTACAAAAATACTATCACGAATGATGAAGACTACACCGAATTCTAAGACAAAAATTCAGTTTTGATGCTATTATACTCGATTTCTACATTCGCTGCATTCATCTCTACCAAAACACATTGACTGTGCGTCTTATGACGTCACGAACCATTACAAACTAACAGATGTTTTAAATACAGCTTCCCAAAGAAGCCCGTAATGGATGTAAACGATTAAAGTCTCAGATACTAAAGATGGACAGACACGAGTCGATCTGGAATATCTTAGTCGGGGATTAATTGGTCTCGACGGACCACCCAATAGGTCACGTTCACTTGGAAAAACTAAACGTAGATTCGTTTAATCAAAACATTTACGTAGCTTAAGTGACGAACTGTACACTATGAACATAAACTTAAAAGAGAGACTCTATTTAATGAGACATTGGTTTCATCCAAGAGAAATAAATGCATAGAGATGTTAAACGCCTAATTCTAGAGTATTGTTCGAAGTGTTTTATAAGTGTATTCCAAACCTGTTTAGATCAATTGCCATCTTCAGTTTCAGATTATGTTTATTCCTACGCCTTTACTAAAACGAAATTATAAAATATTTGAGGAATGAAGAGCAATTTTCGCAAGGGGTTTTACGCATAACGTAAAAACTTGTGTTTTACTTTAATTTCTGTGAATCCTAAATACTTTTTACTCATTTATCCACTAAACAAAAAATCCATCTATATAAATAAAAATGTAAATATTCGTTTGTTCAAAATCGCAAATCTCCGAAAGTTCTTCACCGATTACTTTAAAACAACATTGAATTCAATACAAGCATGTTTTTATAAACTTTTTGAAAAACAGCAACATCTATTGAACATAAAAACAAAAACAATACTAAATATTTAACAAAAATGTGAGTACCATTCAATATTTTTATTGGCTATGATAGCCTAATAACAGTAACCAGCAGTTTGCTATAATATTTCCATTAACTTGATTTCAAACTTTGAAGCAATTATTTGTATTTCTAAATTTTAGGTTAGGTTTTTGCAAAGAGCGCCACATGTAGGAATATAAATAGGCCTACAAAATATTGTATGGCAATGGGAGAGCCATAACAAATCATTATTAATATTTTTAGTGTTGTTACTGCAATCAACTGTTTGCTCTAATATTTACATTAAGAGCTGATTTCAAAATTTGAAACAATTATTTGCATTTCTAACATTTAGGTTAGGTTTTTGTATAAGTGTAGACCTAAGCTATGCTGGTTCTTTTAACCTTTAATATCTACTGTTACAAAATATACGAAATAATTTGATTTGGACATTTAACATTATTAACCTTCTTAGCTTTTAGGCTATTATTAATCCTACACCTTTATTACAAAGAAAACATAACATGATTATGTGTTTAGAAGGTTCCAACGGGGTTCTCCCCAACGTCGAATCTCCCCTAGTTTACTAACGAAAATTTTGAATGCAAATAAATATTTCCCTATTTCAAAATTGAGTTATTAACTAATAAAATTGAAAAGTTCCTGAATTGATAAAGTTATATTTGCATGAAACCCTAAAGTAGTATTGTTTGCATTGTTTAGCGTACTTTACATGTTGGATGACTAAGTAACAAAAAATTAAAGGTCCATTAAAGTAATTACTAAAAACAAAGTAATTGATTTTAAACTAAGCACAGTAGTTTATAGTAGAGTTCATAGCGAGAGTTTTTAAACTATCTCCAGAGACTCGAACCGCATATTGAATCGATAATAGTTTATTGTTTTCAGTTGTTTGCTTTCAACGCTAAATTACCGGCTTTCAATAATTCATTAACAAAAGCTAATTACAACTGTAAATAAATGGTGTAAAACATAGTACAGTCTCTCTCACGTACAATACCAAACTAAAAGTCGACTCTTTGTTCCGATCAAAGAAGTTAAAAACAAGTTGAAAGTTTATTCCGTAGTATTATTACAATACAATAGATTTTAAAATAAGTCAAATAAAGCAATTACGAACAAAACGACAATTATTAATGTAAAAATTTAAACAAACTTTAATAACGACATTATTATTTAAATCTTCACGACTAAAAACTACAAGCTTTTAAAAAATTTAGGACGTCAATTTACGAAAAGGTAGTTTGGACGTTCCTGAGGTATAGAGTTCTTTTTCGGAAAACAAATATTCTACCAGCATTTCGTCCAATTAAATTTATAAAAATTGCTTTAAAAAATGTATGCGACAAGAACGATAAATTGCAAATTTAAATCAGTTAGGTTGTTGTAGGCCTACGATAATTTTATTAGGGCATTATACAAATACGACAACGCTTCGGTAGAAAGAAATTGAAATGTAAAAAATTAAATGCATTTTAAAAGTAAAAAATGTTTAATATTTAGTTGTAATTTATTACTAAAACAATCTACTTTAGTGCTGGTAGTGTACATTAACAACAGTATTAGTAGGCCGACAGTCACTGCAACATTAAAATAGAATCAGCGTTTATTGTTAGCGTTAATTTTGTCAATTATCAATATCTATATCTATACTAATATTATACAGAGATAAAATTCGTTCGTTTGTTTATTCGTTAGTATGTAGGGAGTAATCTCTGAAACCGATTGAAAAAATAGTGTTACTAATAAAAGCTATCCTATCGCTCTGAGTAGCATAGGTTATATAGCCTAACTCATTTTAATAAAAACATTTTTTATTTCAATATTTGTAAATTAGTCGGAAACAAATCTTACGTTAGGCCTAGACTGATGAAACAACACATATTTCTTGAATGTATTTACATTCATTACCGTAGCAACCAATTGAATAAAATAACAGATAAAACAGCTGTTTGCTTTAATACTTCTATTAACAGCTAATTTCAAATTTTGAAGCAATTATTTGTATTTCTAACTTTTAGGTTAGGTTTTTATTAAAGTGTAGAAATGAGCATTGCTGGTTCTTTTAACCTTTATTATAACTACTTTTATAAAATATACGAAATAATTTGATTTGAACATTTAACATTATTTACCATCTTAGCTTTGGGGTTATTATTAATCCCACACCTTTTCTTCTAGTAAACAATAAACTTGCAATCAAGATAAAAAATACAAGTTAATAATTCAAATTTATTAATATACAAACAAGATTAATACAAATTGAGTTGTACAAAGATAAGAGTGCAGCATTATAAAAATATAAACATTAAGTAATAAAGTAAAAAACTCAAATATTATAATGTAAATATTTCAGAAAACTTATTACCTTTAAAGAAATTTTGACCATCTTTAGTAGAACTCTGATTAAAATAAAATATAGAAAATTGATTACGTACGAATTGTACAATAAAAACACACGAATTATAATCTAACTGTAACAAAGCAAGACAAAAGTTAAGCCAAAATAAGGATCAAAGCGAACAGAAGAGTATGCTGGGCTGGCTATGCATAATGTATTTTGATACAATATACGAAGGTTCAGCCTAAAACACAACTGTTACAGTTTTATTGGTGTAGTGACGTACCGCTTCCCTTCTACCTTGGTTGGGAAAACATCTGAACACGTAGCTCTCAAAGTAAACCACCGACTAGATTTATTTTTATAATTTACTAGTGTACCAGCAATGCTTCGCTATTGCTTGATTTAGCTTATCCTATGTCATCAATTTAACTTACGTAATCAAATGGCAAATAGTTTTGTAATCTTTTAAAAATAATATTTCATAATTTTAGGTTTATAGCTTGTATGAAGTTAGTTTAATTTGTATTTATTTTATAGGGATAGCAACCCCATTTCAACCATTTAGATTAGGATAAGAACTATCCTATATTATAAGTTGGAAAAAATTTTAAAAAAATCAATAATATCGGTTGAGTAGTTTCGGAGTTCATCGCGCACAAACACCATTACAATGGATTTTTATGTACAGACATAGATTAGTATAAGATACTGTTTAGTATTTAAATATACAATTAGGTATATACTGTATCAAAATAAAATAAAAATATTATATTTAGTTTCATTCAGACTAATGTTTAGTTTTCAATATAATTACGTTTAAACTCATGTATGTTTATGGTTAGGCCTATGCAAGGCGTTAAATTAATTGTTTATTATTATTATTTTTGAAAGAGAAAATTTGATTTGAAAAGTATTAAACTATTCATAGATAAGATACATTTTATATAAACAAAATTTTAAATAACATATCTCTAAGCATAAAGATATGTAACAACCGATGTTTGAATCGCATATATTATTTCTCAAGACTATTTTTTTGTCGGTACGCCATAACTTCCTTAATACATCATCAAATTACATGAATGAGGCATCATTTTAAAGCTTTCCTTAACCACTACACGGAAAAAATGGACAAACAGCTTAAAATTCACGTTTTAATAACAAAAATTGATTTAAAAAACTTTTATATTATACTCTGTATGTTCGTAATGAAAGGCGCCATCTACTAACCATCTGTTTAACTAGAATGACAGCTGTTAGTTAGATTGTTTACACTGTAAGATTGTATAGGGAAACTGTTATTTATAAACCAATGTAAATGAATAAACTTAATTAACTGAATTAAATCAACGTGTTAAATCAGGTAAATGTAGGCCTACTCCGAACTTGCGAAATATTCGCACGGGTCAGCTAGTTTAGTTATAATACAGTAAGCTTTTTTCGTTGATTTTTGTTTGTGTTTGTTTTAGTTATTCAATATAGCCTAAAAAAGATGTTGGTTTTGAAGAATAATAAACTGATTATAAATATGTTAAGTAAAGTTGCTATGGTAATGATGTAAACAAACATTTGTTGCTAAGATTTTTATCCGAACAGCTGCTTTTGTGGGTTATGGTCTTGAGTTCATACAAAAATCCCATCGAAAAAAGCATGTTCACTTTTTGCCAAATTTGAAAATTTTCCGGTAGCTTTCCAATTTTTTTCCATAAAAAAACCTAATTCTGACTATTACGGACTATTACGAACATTTTAAAACAAAAAATAGCCAAATTGGTTCAGCCGTTCTCAAGTGATGCGCGAACAGTATTTCATTTTTTATTACATAGATTATACATTTGAATCAACTGTTGTATCTGTTATTAGCGAATTTCCATAGGAAAAATGAGCTATTGCAGTGGCCCTTATGGTGAGACCCAAGGTCGGGAGTAGCAAATGAGCACCGGTCATGGTCCCCAGATCACGTTTTGGGGTGTCATTAAAATTCATATATATATATATATATATGTATATATGTGTTCGCACTCTAGCGGCCGCATTTTAAGTCCGATTTGGTCCAAATTTGGTACACGCTCGGACGAGTTCGTTAGCCAAAAAAAATCCAACAACCGGAAGTACGTTTTTTGACCGGAAGTAACTATTTTTTGAGATTTTTACTACGAGAATGAAATGTTTTAAAAGTTTTTTCTAAAAATATAAATGTAGGATGTTATTCTACACATTTTGTTTTTTTACGCGACTTTATACCTCGCTTGGTTCCCCCAAAATCGACCAAAACGTAAAATACCATAAAAGTACCCGGTTTGAAGCCAAGTGGTGCAAACTCGCGAGGCCACTAGGCGCAAACAAACTCTACTAATATATTTCGTACACACAAACAGCTGTTCAACACCTTCGTCAGTAGACCTATTTCTCAAATTGTTGGTTGAAACCCTAAAACATGGCATATTATAAACTTAATTTGGAAATTTGCTCAACTCACGTCAGCGGTCCAGCTGCGTGGTAGAATTATTTCATTTTATTGGTTGCTATTGTAATGAATGTAAATACATTCAAATAACATGGCTGTGTTAGTTCATCAGTCTAGGCATAACCTAAAATTATTTTGTGTGTTTAATTTTATTTATGTATTTTTCCTAAATTTTAATAGATATTCTGCTACTCGGGGCGGAGAAAAAGTCAACAAATCAAATATTATAAAAATTAATTCAGCCGTTCTTGAGTTATAAGTGGTGTAACAAACCCAACTTTGATTTGTAAAAAAATAGATATTTTGATCGAAATATATTTACCCTATTAGAGAGCTTTTTTGTTTTCATAAAACTGATCGTTTACTCAAAAAAGTTTATAAAATATGAAAAAGGTGTTTTGAAAGATCCGCCAAAAATTAAATACTATAAGAAATCAAATAATGTGCACATTTTGAATACTTTTTCTAAAGTACATTTAATTAATATTAAGTTGTTTACAATTTAAATTGTTAAATATTTCTTGATAAGTAACAACGTGGAAATGTCCTAATTAGAAAATTTGTCAGGTATGTCTTAGATGTGTGACAAGAAAACAAGTTGCGATGCGAACAGACGCTGTCGATACAGTTTTGTTTTAATGGATGCCGTTTAGAATCGCCAACTTCATTCAGGAAACCCGGTTCTTTTGCTACAAATTTACAGGAATAATAAAGTTAGACATTCGTTTTAGTCTTTCGATCTACGAGTTAAATTGATAAATTGTAGATCATGATTGTTCATTTACCAGGCGTAGCACACATACGACAAACAGTTAATTTGAACACTTTCAAGAATCACTTACGTATAAGCCTACTGTCCACGCGTTTCGTATAACCCAGCAAACGAATCATTTTACCCGTTAAGTTTATACTCGATTGATTTTACACATGAATAATCTACGGAAAAATATCTGTTTTTCAAAACCCAGATATAGTAAGAAAATTTTGGGGAGTTGAGGTGGTTTACGAAGAAGTACAAAATTTAAACGTGAGGCGAGTTTTAATTTATTTTAAAGTATTTTTTAAAGTTAACATTTTAAAAACATGATTAATTATGGTGTAGAAACTTTACACTGAGAAACGCTTTTTATACTCATAACACTGAACAAATAACAAAAAACCAACACGGGTATCGCTTTATAAAATGCTTCAAACAATGTTCACGATTTGGACCAAAATTATTTAACTATCCGATTTATTAAAATACATTTTAGAGCTAATAAAAAACCAAAAACATTTTAATGTTTAGACAACTTAAATGAATATCAATATGTAATGACGTCCGAATATTTCGCAAGTTAGGAGTAGGCCTACACTTACCTGATTTAACACGTTGATTTAATTCAGTTAATTACGATTATTTATTTACGTTGGTTTATAAATAACAGTTTACGTAAAGCATCTTAGAATGTTAATAGATGGCGCCTTTCATTAGGAACCATTTGAAGTATAATGCAAAAGCTTTTTTATTAAATTTTTGTAACAAAAACATGAATTTTAAGCTGTAAAATAGACGAATATAAACTTCAAAATGATGTTTGAATAATTAATTTTGATGAAGAATTATATCGCTTATCGACAAAAAATACAATTGAGAAATAATATATAAGGATTTGTTTACCAATCACAAAATGATTATTAGTCGTTTTATAAATCACATAAAACGTTATAGAAATAAAAGTACATTCTAAGATTTCAATAACACGCTTTAGTATTTTCTGTAGAATAACCAGAATAGTGAGTAATATACTGTACTACTGTATTTCATTATTCACATTAAAAAACATAGTAAAATGAATAATAAAATATTTGTCTTGCATTAAGAAAAAATATTATTCATCGCCTGCCACAGATGTAAAGGAACCCTTCCGATTAATGGTGTTCCAACGCTATTAGGCGTGAAATGAAATCCAAACACTTGAGCAAGTTACAATTTATCTTAATTCGAACCCCAAACCTTCCATAAGTAGCAACTTACAAACATGACTAAGTATGCACGCGTGAAGTGGTGAAGCATCAACTTGCACATTTATGCGCAATGTTGCAGGTACACCATAGGCCACGTAAAATAATAAGTAGAGTGAGAAAACAAAAATATGTATTATGGATTATCTGTTGTTTAATTATATAGCCAGGCAGTTAGACCAAACTCACTAGTGAGGATATGATGTCAAGAAATCTTGGAAACAACCTTGCATTGTTTGGTCAAACATCTTTCTAATATTTTAAATAACTTAAAAATGCATTTCTAATAGCACAAATACAATTCGAGTAAGTGAATTGAATTATTTAGGCTAAAAGACAAATTACATTCAAAATATTATACTACATTTTGTAAAATATACAGGAATTTCAGAACTCCCTACCAATTAGGCACTGTTTCTGCATCACCAGTTTGTCAATGTTTATCTCAAAAACTGATTGATAAAATTGTTAATAAACTAAGTTAAAATTGTGAATGGTGTTTTATGGCATAAACGCTAGTCTACAAAAACAATAATACATTCCAACCACCAAATTTTAAATGGCGATCATTTGAAACGTTTTATTTTCAGGCTAACCTTGTGTGTTTTAGACAAGTTTTTGACTTTTCTGATGTTTGTCCATACCTTGTCGGTCGGTTTAGCTTGTCCTGCAGAAAAAATGCAAACCATATTTTGTTTCTCATTAAAAAAAGGCAACTTTTTTAAAGCTTGCGGATGTTTTGTAAAGTGAATTGTTTTCGAGATATTCAACAACAAACATTTTAAACAGCCGCCATTTTGAACTAGGGGGTTGGAAAATATGTATTAATTATTTTTTGCAGTTTGGCCTTTATGCTTTCCACATGAAATACAATGTTACGTTCATTTAATCAAATGGAAATCAACCTCTTAATTATAATTACATAGAATATCAACAAAAACGCTATGGAATTGCTGACTAAAAGGAACTCTTTATACTGCCATGATACAGTAACAACTTCTGCTCCACTATCGCAGCTATCATCTCCGCTTCACACATTGTTGTAGTTTTTGTAAGAATCTATAGTCTAACCATTGCTAACATTTGAGTTTACACTATACGATTATTCCGCTTCCTGTACAATATCTGTATCTCCTTATAATACTCCTCATGTTTCAGGACTCATCAAACCTTGGTATAACCAACCAGTCTACCCTGAATTTGAACACTGAGCCCTTCGTACCATCGATAGTAGATGGTCCTAGACCAAGAAAGAATTATGAAAAGGACATTAAGGAGGTATGATCATATTCGTAGAATGTCTCCTGATATATTGTCAGATAGGATCGACGATAAATGCTTCAGTGGCAGTGATATTATTGAACACTACATGCTAAATGCCTTAGATGGAAAGACGAGGCAATTGGAAAGTTGTGGAGTTAATTCTAATAATTACAACGAAAGAGATAATGACGATTTTATTAAAAAAGGGATATCTGTTTAATATAATTCTTGTTATTATTATTTTATACATTTTACTTGAAGTCAACATTAGGATGTCATCCTTAGGCCTACACTAAGCATCGTGTTCAAACTTTGATTATTATTTTTGTTTAAATAATAACAATCAAGCCGGAATTAGTGAAATAATAACTTGTTCAACATTGTCTATTTGCATTTATGTTAATAAATTTATGTTTGAATGTGAAATTTATACAAAAATTATAAGTATTATATTGTTTAAACGTCGATGTACGTATGCATTCCTTTCTCCAAAACAAGTGATACAATTCAGTTCATACGTTTAGGATGTATGTTTTATCAACGGCGTCGAATTATAAAATTATTTTTTAAAGATAACACTGTACATTATTTATAGCAATAAACATTTGTAACTATTAACAAAATATGGATGTAAACCTTAAATTATAAATAATGTTATATAATATAGTAAATTTTAAAGCAAAATTGGAAGTTAGTGACTATATTTGATAAATAGTATTGGATACCTTGTTAAAAGCTTACCAGTTCTCTTTTGTATCAATTTCACGATTAATTTAATATTTTTAATCAGTAAAACGAAACAAAACAAAGTAAATGACAAGAGAAGAAACGTATTTCCCTCTCTGCGCTGTCGCGTGTACACAAACCAAGAGAGAGGGTGGATGGAGTATTTAATTAAAATCAGAGCTAAAGAGCGAGCGAGAGAGCAAAGCTGTGTTCACAATGTACCTGATGATACAGACTCATTGCTCTGATTCAAAGTTGCTAACCAAATCCCTTTTGACGCTTTCAATTTGCTAAACAACAAACTTCAACAGAAAACGTAAACTTTTGCTCCGCTCACAGACGGCGATTCGGTCAAACAGAATGTATGCAAATACCAGCATTCCGTAGCGTTGTAGGAGTTTTGCTACAAAGTAAAATATAGTAACCTATTTAGTTCTCATCCGTGGTATTCTATATTTAAACAAAAAATACATTTTAAAGCAATCCCATCTAAGTTAAACTTCGTCTCCAGCTGTAACTTCATCTTTGCATGTTTCGTTGGATCGCTTTAGTTTGAGATGATTTTATACTGGCATAATATGCATTGTTTAGTGTCACAGACTTAAATATCGAATCATGATTTGTCAAAAGTGACCATATAATATTTCCAAGTAAGAAATGAATGTATTAAATATTTTGTAATAACTACCCTCTGTGTTTTAGTAGCAGTGCTTAAGCCAAATTCGTTATGCTGTAAGTAATTTAACACATACAATAACATGTGAGTCAATAACATTTTGTAAAAAAATAACGAAAGCTTATTTTATAGTATCATTAAGTATTTTATAGAATAAGACTTAACAGCGAGACTGAGCTTAATTAAAATTTACAAACAAAAAGTGCATCATGAGATCCCACGATCAACTTCCAGTATGACATAGTTTAATATTATTAACAGTAATAATATTTTTCTGGACCTAAGTACATACACAATTATAAATGTTTGAAGTGGACATGAATTGTTATTATTCTCATATTCTGGATTTAAGTACAGCAATGCCCATAATTTAAATGCAAGAAGTAAGACAACACAAATGACAAGATACAAAATATAAAAATTTTTTAACAACAAACAAAATGTAGTTTTTGTCGTTCCTGTAGGTCAAAAGATAACAGAGTTATTGATATAAAACTGAAAACATAATTTCTTGGTAATTGTCTACAACATTTAAAATTAGACTAAAACCAACATTTCAGAAGAATGGATTTGATCTTATTTATTAAAACTATACGAAATTTAAAAAAGTTGTTTTTTTTTTGTAAAATTAGCGATTTTAAAAGTATTCCACGAGAAAAATTTGCAACGGCCGCCATTTTGAAAATTATAAACATAAATTCTTGGTAAATCGTAACATACAAAAAGCTTATACAAAATTTGAACTCAATATCTGATCTATTTCTGGAGTTGCAGTAAGTTTTTGTAAAAAAAATGGCAGATTGCAATCAGATAAAACTATTGTAGGGACCTGGGAATAACCTAAGAATGGCATATTCTTATGCATTCTTTCTTAAAATTGGCAAAACCCTACTTTTCATATACACATTAACCAATATATCGTTTTAAAACAATTATCTTAGTGGTAATATCCGCAACTGGATAAACTATGGTCAACAGTTTTCCTTTTCAAAATGATTCTAATCAGTTATTCTTGTTCAATTACTATACTCAATTCTGCTTTGTACTTAGAAAAAATATAGGCCTATAGATCAAAATATTTTCATTTGGAATACATCTCTCAGTTTATTTTTGATTTATGAAAGTGTTTTTGTCAAGTTTACTCTTTATTAAACCATAAATATTACACACTAGCACTTAAATTTGCTGTTGCACAAAGTAACACACGACGAGCAACTCAAACAAGTATAAGTCAAATACAAAACACCGACATTTTGAAAATTTCACATTCTTCGCGAGTAGTGTACTGAATATTGGCACACAATCTTTAATAAGACGTACACTAAACCTATAACTATTTAAAGTAAAGGAGTACTTCACCCTATTATGCAAAGTAGGTCTTACAGCTAAGAATTAAATTGCGACGAAGTTAGTTGATTCCATTATAACTTAATGCAAAGACCTTCCCTCGCTACAACGCTACAATAACTCTCTACAGCTTGGGAAATTATAATAATTTGACGAGCTCGGGAATTCCTCCTTACAACAGTAGGTACAATATATATTTTGTAAAACCTGTCTGCAACTTAGAAATGGTAAAGTCTAAAAAAAAACACTGCAAGTAAATTTCTTTTGCGAATTAAATTGCAATTTAAATGTTTTTTTAAAAGCGCAGAAGGATACACATTATTATGTTTTCTATACTATAATAATATTATTATAAAGTGGTAAAGTTTGTTTTGTTTCTTTGTTAGTTTGTATGTAGGTAATCTCTGGAACTACTGAACCGATTGAAAAAATAGTTAATAAAAAGCTTTTTTTATTTCAATATTTGTAAATTTAGTCCGAAAAAATTCTTAGGTTAGGTCTAGACTGATAAACCAAGGTAAGTATTTACATTTATCACCATAGCAATCAATTGAATAAAATAACAGATAAAATAGCTGTTTGCTCCAATATTTCCATTAAAAACTGATTTCAAACTTTAAAGCAATTATTTTTGTATTTCTAGCTTTTAGGTTAGGTATT
>JAGFPH010000840.1:166830-176972 GCA_018207615.1 Philaenus spumarius
AAGTGTGGACCTGAGCTTGCTGGTTCTTTTAACCATTATTATAACTACTGTTATGAAATATACGAAATAATTTGATTTGAACATTTAACATTATTTACCATCTTAGCTTTGGTGTTATTATTAATCCTGCACCTTTATTATAAAGAAAACCTTTCTATGATTATGTGTATAGAAGTTTACAACGGGGTTGGCGTGCGGAGCAAGCATAGGGTTCCCCTAGTATTTAATAAACAGGAAACATTACAGTTAAGTAATTGATCGAGTTTCCTTCAAAACAGTACGACTAAAAATACAAGGATTAATGATCAAGTTTGTTATTTAAATCACAATAATCTGACAAACACAACTTTACACAACCGGTCAAATGCGAATGACAAGTTGAGTAGCCTACAGTAAAAAGTGTTTATTGAGAGTATGTTTCGTATTCTCTTCTGTCAAAAAAACTTAAGAAAAAGTTCGTAGCAGTACCCTAGTTAGGAAAATATAATGCACATCTCCTACGTATGAAAAGTTTAATAGAAAATGTGTTGGTTAGCCTACTCCATCGAAGAAACTCAAATGTTTGTATTCGTTGTAATACGAATAGAAATAAAACATATATATGCCTACAAATAATATATTTTTCTTACAACAAATTTTTATTTCAATTGTTAGGTATACATTACTATGTATACAGGATGTCCCATAAGTAAAGTTCCAAACTTCGGGGAATGGTTCTGTGGGTCAAAATAAGAAAAAAAGTTCATATAAACACACACTCGAAAACGCTTAGTTTTCTAGATATCCGCCATTTTGTTTTTTGTACAAAATAATTCTTATCTAGAGAACGGTTTGACTGATTGAGTTCAAACTTGGCATGAAGTTTAATCAAACAATGATATATCTAAAAAAAATAAGCGATTAAATCCAATCAAGAGTTATTTAACCAACCTACATTATTTTAAAACCGTACATTTTAACAAAAAATGTCAAGACACCTTTTTTGTAGCCCTTTTGATTTCCTTTCGGATGGTGTAACTGTTAAAACAATCGGATGAAGGATAATATCTAAGTTAACGATAATGACAGCAAAATATACATACAATATTGCTGTGTTTAATGTGTTGGTATAGGAAGCCGTGTTGAATAAACCAATTATTACACATAGGCTAATTCAACTATTATCCTTCATCCGATTGTTTTGACAGTTACACCATCAGATAGGGAATCAATAGGGCTAAAAGAAAGGTGTCAAATTTTGTTGTTAAAATTTACAGTTTTTGAGTAATTTAGGTTTGAAATTTTAAAACAGTCGCCATTTTGAAACGCATAACTTGATTTAATTGAATTTATTTTGTTGAGATATATCATTGTTAGGTTTAAATTTCATGCCAAGTTTGAACTCAATCAGTCAAACCGTTCTCTAGATATGAATTATTTTTTACAAAAAACAAAATGGCGGATATCTAGAAAACGAAGCATTGTGTATCGAAGATACTCCCAATAGTAAATTAATTAAACTAATAAGCGAGAAAACTAATCGAAAAACATACAATAAACAATGAAATCATAATAAATATTCTGGAAGGGAAAATGTATGTTACATTATATGCCTACATTTGTACGAATATATTTACTTTTCAACCATATTGGCATATTTCCTGGATATTTTTTTACATATTTCCAACATTCCCAAAAGAAAAAAAATATGGTGAATGTTAAATCTAATTTTCTAAAACCAATACACGTACAAAATCTATTACTTAAAGAGTAACAAAATGTATATTAAAATTATTGTGATATTGGATTTTACTCCAAACATTGGATACACAAAGTTATGTTAGGAATTTCCATTTTCATATTATTATCAGTCGGTTTCGTCCCAATTTTCCAACAAAGTAGAACACATCTGGCCAACTCTTCTTTAACACAAAGCACTCCTAGTATTTGCATGCGTTTATTAGACCAAATCTCAGTGTATCTCGATGTTGAAATTTTCATTTGATGTTAGTGTTTAACAAACATAGATAAAAGGGAACTTCATTAGAGATTTTATCATATCACCAATTCAATTGCAAACACAGCTACCCAAGTACTTCTCTCCTTTAAAATTATTTAACACATGTAAACCTTCTCTTTATCTATCCTAGCCTTTGCGTTATTAATAACTTAAACCAACATCTTTTTAGGTTAGATTGAAAAACTAAAAATAAACAAACAAAAATCAACAAAAAATGCCTACTGTTTTATAATTCAATTCAAACATCGGTTGTTACAAATCTATATACTTAGAGATATGCTGTTTAAAATATTGTTTATATAAAATATATCTTATCTATAAATTGTTTAATACTTTTGAAATCATAATACTTTCAAAAATAATAATAATAAACAATTTATTTAACACCATGCATAACCTTAATCATTCATGAGTTTAAACTAGATATATTGAAAACTAGATAAACAATCTGAATGAAACTAAAATCCATTAAAATATCACATTTTTATCTTTATTTTTATATATAATTGTATATTTAAATACCAAACAGTATATTATACTAATTAGGCCTATACATTTAAAATTACAAATTCTATTTCAAACACTTTGTTACATCCTGATTTAACACGGATGTTACAAAGTGATTCAACATACCTTTGACATTTAACACACCAATGAACATTACATTAGTTTAAACATAATTATATCTTAAATACTAAACTATATCTGTATATAAAAATCCACTGTCACGGAGTTTGCCGCGTTGAATTTCAAAACTGCTCAACCGATCTTAATGAATTTTTTTTTTCAAAATGTGTGATTTATTCCAACTTAAAATATAGGATAGTTCTTATCCCGATCTAAAGGGTTGAAATCGGGTTGCTACCCCTATAAAATAAATACAAATTAAACCAACTTCATACAAGCTATAATCCTAAAATTATGTAATATTGTTTTTAAGAAATTACAAAACTATTTGCAATTTGATTACTCAAGTCAACGGGATGAAATGAGATAACTACCGTTAAAATTAAATCAAGCAAAAGCGAAGCATTGTGGGTCCACTAGTTTTAAAATATTTGGAAGATGCAAAACAACGAACTTTCAAAAAGTAAATAATTCGACCATGCAGCTGAACCGCTGACGTGAGTTGAGCAAATTTCCAAAATTAAGTTTATAGGCAGATAATTTAGGGTTTCAACGTTTCAACCAACAATTTGGGAAATAGATCAATTCACGACGGTGCTGAATAGCTGTAAAATGCTTCGCAAGCCATTCCGCATCTTGGGAGTGTTTCAATATACAGAGCATTGCGTGCTTCGCACGCCATTCCGCTTGTTTGGAGATTCTTCAATACACAATGCATTGCATGCTTCGCACGCCAACCCCTCGGTAAGATCCATCACATGCTTTAAACCGGGTACTTCTATGATATTTTACGTTTTGATCGATTTTAGGGGAACCGAGCGAGGTATAAGGTCGCGCAAAAAACAAAATATGCACAATAACATCCTTTATGTTCCATTTATGTTTGTAAAAAAAACTCAAAAACAAATTCATTCACGTAGGAAAAATCTAAAAAAATAAGTAACGAACTCGTCCGAGCGACGTATACAACCAAAAGGTGTACCAAAGTTGAACCAAATCGGACTTAAAATGCGGCCGCTAGAATGCGAACACATATATACATATATATGATTTTTAAGGACACCCCAAAACATATTCTGGGGACCATGATCGATGCTCATTTGCTACTCCCGACCTTGGGTCTTACCATAAGGGCCTCTGCAATAGTTAATTTTTCCTATGGAAATTCGCTAATAATATTTACGAATTTCCTAAAACAATTTCAAGTTATATAATATATTAATTGGTACAACATCATTTGTAACTGAACACTTTTTAAAATTGACGGTATTTCAAAAAATCCTCACCATTTGAAAGTTTTAAATGACAAACTTTATACATTTTGATTAGTGCCTATAAAGAAGTGGGTACAGGGGGAAATGCGTTACCTACAAAACTATTTAGTCCCTTTATACATTTAATTTCATACTTTAAAAACCACATAGCGTAAGAATGGTAAGCACAACTTCCGTCGGTAGTACATTAAGTATTTTCGAATATTACAGAGGTATCACGACTCTCTAACCAGGATATCCCAGAAGGAAACCGGTATCGACCAAAAATATATTTTTTTCACAAATCTACAAGACAACAAAAATTTGTTAATTCCAAATTAAAAGTTTGATCGTTTTAAAAAAATCTAATTTCCTAGATTTCATTTTTTTCGCCGAATCTGATATATTATATGTTTTGAAACATGAACTGAATGTAGCAACGTGGCTGCCGGACGCTCAGGTCTTCTTTCTTTGTTAAAGTTTTCTGGAGTTTGTAAGGATCCGTTCTTACAAAATCTTGAGTTTAAACGTCTCGATCCATCGGAGTATTCAGTGTTTCGATCTGGGTACTTCAACGCTAAATATTAAAATTTTCCCGATCGATGTCAGTAACTACCGATTTACGATTCTAAAAACTCAAACAATCATTGCAATAATGAAAATTGATTCTATGCGCTGTTCGCTGCACGTTTCTTCTGGCCCATCCTGAATGCATTCAAATTCAGTTGCATGCTTGTTTTATCTATTTAATAACGACATTGTTCCCATATTATTTTGATGTACATTAAAAATGAAGTCATCATAAGCATAACAGATAGACAGGCGATGTTTTCTCTAATAATATTTACAGTAACGGTGGTTGCATCCACGTCAATATAATACCCTTTTATTACCGTTTGATTGAACTGCTTTAACTTGTTATATTTAAATTATAAGTAATGACTAGGCCTACAATTAGAAGGAAATTGTACCTAGTACCAGTGCAATACGAGTTCATGATGAATAACAATCCAGCAAAGTTTCAGTTAATGCGGGACATGTAGATGCGAAACAGAGAAGACTTAAACTAATCCATTCTGCGCGCGCATCCCATGAATTACTTGTGCCCTTAGAGTGAAACTAAACTTAAGTAATTCTATCGACTTGACTTGTCCTTGGATTTAAGCGGATTTACTGGGTCACTACTTGCATACATCAGCAAACCTTCGCTAAACTTTGATAGAATTACTCGGGTGAATGATTGCCGCCGGAAATTCTAATTTAGACCTGCCGGATCTCTGAGATCGCATTTACATATTTGACAAATTAAGTATTGTGCTCAAAACAGATTGTCCGACCGTAAGCTTTTTTATTGTTGAGATTATAGTAAAAGACAATTCATTGATGAAAAATGCAACGATATTTATTTTAACTTCTGTATGCACTAGAATTACTGAAAAGTAACTGGATTTTTGGTTAGAAACGTTAAGTTAAGTGAAACAACTCAACAAAGTGAAAATATAGGGAACAAACTACCATTCTGAGGATGTTGTAAACAACTTCTAAATACAACATTTGTTAATGTATCCGAGCATTTTCAATTAATATACCATGTAAATACTATTATGTCTATTATGGTTGACAATGTTTTATATAACCTTTTATGATTTTTTTTATGATATAAACATTATTATTTTTTAACATTAAAATTTATGATTTTTAAGACTCCTCGCCTTAAAATAAAAAACGGAATACCCATATAGGATGACTCATCTATCAAATTTATCAAGGAAGCATAAAGGTAGTACAATTAAATTTGACACAGTAAACAATTATATAAATTCCTCGTAAATTTCAATAGTCATAACTCAAACAAATCTTTTACTGTACACTTTTGATGACCAAAAATTGGCACATGAAATAGTAAATACTTTGTCTTGTTGTCGTGTCCATAGCCTTTATTTAACGATATCAAATGTTTTCTAATAAATGTGTGGTAAATAGTTTTCAAGATAATCCCGAAAATATTGTTAAACCTCCTTCATTCCTTTATTTCTGGAAAAACAGCAACTAATTTACAAAACAATGGTGTTAGAGGCACTCATACTTGAGTGTAGGAGTTTTGCCTACGGGTATCAGGTAGAAAGGGTCCCCATCCGCGAATTCCTCATACTGCGGAGTTTTGCCTACGGTTGGGGGTGGGCGCGAGAGGGGGAGGGGGAGAGAGAGAGATTCCTGTAGAGAAGAGAGACAAAGAGACTCTTCTAGCGATTATAAAAGAAAGAATTCTGCCAGGTACAAAAATTATCACTTTACAGGTACCGTATTATCACTTTATATAATTAGAATTTAAAAAAAACTAGAGGACTTACCTAAACTGTTTAGCCATAGTATTTTGCCGATAACAGTATGATTATAATATTTGTATAATTATAATATTTCGTCGTATTATCACTTTATGTAATTAGAATTAAAAAAAACTAGAGGACTTACCTAAACTGTTTAGTCACAGTATTTTGCCGTTAACAGTATGATTATAATATTTATATAATTATAATATTTCGTCGTATTATCACTTTATGTAGGCCTAATTAGAATTAAAAAAAAACTAGAGGACTTACCTAAACTGTTTAGTCACAGTATTTTTCCGATAACAGTATGATTATAATATTTGTATAATTATAATATTTCGTCGTATTATAATTACGAGAAAGATGGATGCTCTTTAATAATCACTACAAGAAACGGTGTCTCTCTCCCTCCCTCACACTCTCTTTCTTCCGCCCCCACCGTAGGCAAATCTCCGCACCAAGAGGTTGCCGACGGCATCCCCCCCATCTACCTGACACCCGTAGGCAAAACTCCGGTTCCCCTCATACTTTACCAATTGGGGGGGGGGGGTGTATAAAAAATGCGTTTTCTTGAACAATTACTTCATTTGACTGGTCCTAATCGCCAATTAACCATTTATTCTCACCTTTATTGCTATTAGTTAGATGGTTAGTTTAGTATAGAAAGTAGGCCTATAATTAACCCTGATGCATTGTTGTTTGTAATATAATTTCCTTACAACTTGCGGACGGCTAGCACGGTACGGAACACATGATGCCTTCTGCTTATTTTTGTTCCATAAAAATCCTATAAGGAAATTTATGGTTGACGCCTAAGCTTACGTTAGTATTGGGAGGGGGGGATATGTTGTATTTTTACAAAGTTAGGATTAATAACTGGAGTTAACAATGGATGAACTCATTTGCATTACTCTGTTTATTTGAATTAATAAGTTATTTTAAGTATTCAAAAACTTTTGAAAATTAAATATTAACTTGTTTAAAACAATTGGAGTTTTAATGTGTAGATCATTTGAATGTTTATAGAACAACTAATGGACTCCGCAATGCTTCGCTATTGCTTGATTTTAGTATATAAATATATACTTAGATTAAATTAACAAGATTCAGTTAGTGTATGTATTGCAAAATTAAGTTTGGTGACTTTTGGTTAAAATAAGATTCTTTTGGTCACGGTAGGTGGCGCGTATTAAACATATACCATTTAATCCTGTTATCCTGCGCGTATCCTGTTATCCTGCGCGTATCCTGTTATACCATTTAATTACCTTGACGTAAGTAATAGAATGGTATTTTTTATTATTACTAGTAGTTCTGTGAACAGTAGACCTCACTCGTTGAAATAACAAATGTGGTTTTGTGCTTAGGTTAAAAAATAGTGTGCCAGTAAGGAAATAAGCAGAAGGTTTAGCCAGTGAAACATTATTTTGCAATTCCCGCGATTCCGGGGTTTCTAGTTCTCGGTTTTTATTTTCTTGAGCTTTAATTGCTAAAGATTTTCTTTTAAGGGGCATTGTGTTTTATTTAGGTTAATAATGCGTAAGGTAGCTACAAATATCGCGTTATTCAGGGAAAACATAGAACTAAATATTTACATACTTAAATAACTAAAACTTAACAATGTATTTAAAGTTTCATATCATATTCCAATATTAGAAATAATGAAAACAAACGATGTTAAAGCGTCGTGATAGTGATCTCAACCCATGTACCAACACTTACCACGCTGTCCAACGGTAATTTTTTGTATGTCCTTCATCGCCGCAAGGTTTCATTTGTTTCATCTCATTTTGTAATTCAAGTAAATCTAAGTCAAATACTTTTATGGAATAATAATTTACAAGCATACAGTTCAAATTCTTTGATTTATTCTCTATACTTTCTTATAATAATATGTCATTTTTTGACAAAGGATATAGTATTCCTAAATTACTATTCAAAGCAGGCCTAGTTTTGTTAGCAGTCTTGTAATAGGAACATAAAAACTGGTAAATAAGAAATTTGAAATTGATCAATATGTTTATACAGTTCTACTTAGAACTGAATTACGAAACTTTTTTACATTTATGAAAAAATTACAAACATTTTTTACTACTTTTTATGTAGGCCTAAAGTTGAACATTTTCCTTTCGTTACTGAATATGTTTGTTTTTTGAGCTAATAACTTTGTTAATTTAACTTCAATCATTTTTTACTAGCATATATGCATTCTTTAAACCTTTATCTACAAAAAAGCTATGGAACACTTTTGAATTGGTTTAGAATAAACGTATAAAAACATGGTTAAAATACAAAAACTTTGACGATTTTTAACAAATTTGAAGTTTGCGGCCATTTTGTGAGCTTACCGTTACAAATACGGAAAAAAATCAAGAATACAATTTTGTTTAAAACCAAATTTGCTACCGGCAAAAGGTTATTAGTTTTTAAATTCGATTTACGGTTAAGCCACAAACTGACTTTGGAAAAAAGCTTACACTGAGAGAAACGGTGCGGCCGCCATTTTTATTTTATTTAAGAGGTTAAAAATGAAAAATGGAAAACCCCGTATATATTACATCGCTCGGCCTAAGAATAAGGAACATTCATGCAAAAAATCATCACAATCGGTCAAGGCGTTTGGCCGTAATCGTGAGACAAACAGACACACAGACGAAATGCCGAACGGTCGAGCTAAAACGGAGACCTCGCTTCGCTCGGTCAATTATTAATACTTTGTATCACTTAAGAATAATATTGCACAAATTTAGCTTTATAGCTTGTAGGAAGTTAGTGGTATTTATTTTTATTGTATAGGGGTAGGTACACCATTTTAATCTCTTTGGCTGTAGTGAGCATATTCTCTAAACAATCCTGGTACTAATTTGTAAATTGTTGAATTTTTAGTGCAATTAGTTGAGTAGTTTTTGAGCATATAGAAAAAGTAAGTGTATAAATGATTATATAATTTTAAGTGTAGTTATCACATTTCATCCCTTTAACTTAAGAATAATATTACACAATTTGAGTTTTATAGCTTGTAGGAAGTTAGTTCAATTTAAATTTATTGTATAGGGGTAAGAACTGCATTTCAACCCTTTAGATTTTAGTAGTTGTCATTTATAAACACTCCTGACATTAATTGGATAATATGTGAAATTTTTAGTAAAATTTTCGAATAGTTTTTTAGTCTATAGAGGACAAAGAAAATTTGATTTTTATATATAGAGATATAATAGACAAAAAATTTGTTTAGTAAAAAAATACAATTTATTACACAAGTTTCAAATTTGTATTATTATTTAAATAAAATACAATCTTTTATTGAGATAACTTAACACCTTACAATAAAACAACATCCGTTTATTAAATTATAACAGCAATAATGCAAAACAATTATAGGTCTGCCCCTGGTTGGACGTATACAATACACCATTTGCATAAAACCAAATACATCGTTACGTGTACAAAATCAACCCAATAAAATTTAAGATATTTCGTTTGTATCTACAATGAAATTCCTAACTAACCTATCTTAGAAACAACCTATTTGTGGGAACATCAAATAATAATTCAAATACACGAATAACAACATTCCATCGCTTTCAAGTTTCATAATGCTTTAAAGTTATTTAATTAAATTAAAACTAACAATGCTATTAATATCCTAGGTCATGGGAATTCCTCGGCACAGCTAGAGATAATGTACTTGACGGAATGCAATATAAGTTCTCTGTTTGCAAGCGTAGTGGTAATTTAAGGCGAAATGGCAAAAAAACGGTATTCAGGTTACATAGATTTAACAAAACTCAGGAGGCACACAATTTTAGCAAACTAATTTATATAATGCCATTTAATGGACTGTCCTTTTCTTTAACTTGCAATTTCTAATATTAGTTGGATCGTTAATATTCAGTTATAGACGGATAGATAGGTGGGCTAGAGATGCGTGAA
>JAGFPH010000840.1:176982-197990 GCA_018207615.1 Philaenus spumarius
GGTGAAAAGACTTTATAAATTGTAATTAAATAAAGACTACTATACGGTATGCGTCAAACTAAAAAGTACCGAAATTAAAGCAGCTGTGGTTGATTTTTAGAACAGCTGATTACATTGTTGATTGCTGCCAGGCCACAGTGTTTATTATTACTTTCTTGTTTGAGGTTAGTTCTTACCACTCCAGCGAAAGTTTGTATCGTATAGCATTATTTTCGCTCATACGGGACAGGCCTAGTTTGATGCTAACTGCTGTAGAGTTTCAAGAACTATTTCACAAACAGCCGCCAAGTAATGCCGTAATGATAAGTGTTGTTGATCCAAATTTCGTCGTACGGGTAATGTTTTAACACGCAACAACAAATGCGTAGGACGTCTAAAAACTGTAATTACGAATGAAAACCACGTTAGACTTATTCACCAAGCCCTGCAGTCTCCAAATAGAGATCTTCACCAAATAGACATCTTTGAAAGTGAAAATCAGTAATACGTCTTTAAGAAGAATGTTTAAAACCCTTGGTCAAATCCCGTATACAATACAAACTGGACAACCTTTAAATATAAAGCACAAAAAGACAGGCTAGTTTATTGTGTCTCAATGTTAGTGATGAACTATGAAAACCTTGAATTCCTACAAAAAAAGAAAGTCATGTAGGCGTACACCTAAACGGTTTAATAAAAAAACAAACAAAACGTTTTCTTGGATTTCAACGTCCTGATGTCGTAATAGAGTAATGTAATCGGGAAGTGGAATTTGTTTATGTATTTTGTTTTTATACATGCAAATGAGTCGAACCCGAAAATCTCAGCAAAATCGGACTGCGACTTCGAGAGAAAAGGACATAAAAGAGCATAATATATTTAGATTTAATACATATTATATTTATTTAATATTACATATATGCGTGTGGGGAAAAGGGAGGAGACATGGAGTAGAAAAGTCATGGGCCTATATCACGCTAATATACCTCACGAAAGCTATTGTAATGTCTATTCGACAGCGACAAACAAAGTTGCGCTTTAAATAAAATTATTTTAAATGTCATAGAATCTTCATAATTCAACCGAAGTTCATTTTGTACAAAACGTACATGAAAATCTGGCATCAAAAATACGGTAAATTGGCAAAATAAAAAAAAGTTAAATTAAATTGTAAAAAAATTTGTTTAGTAACAAACAAATTGTACCTTATGTTTACAGAAAACGTACACAGCTACACCTAAAAAAAACCCCTACGATCTTTTCTCATTAAATGGCAAGCGTTTAAATTTTTTTCGAAAATGGCCAATTGTAGCTATAAAAATATACAAAAATTGATTAGGTATTTATAGCAACAAAATACATATTTTTTCAATTTCATATATCTCATGATATTTACCCTATATTTGAGGTTAAGATCTATCTATGTTTAGTGTAACTATACCCCAACAATTTGATAGTGGATTCATGCTATAAATACGTAATCAATTTTATTTTTATGGCCATTTAAAAACAACAATTTAAATTGCTTGCCATTGAATGTGAAATAATCTTAGGGTAAATTCATTTACGAGTATCTTCCTGTTTAGCGAATTTCCATAAAGGTTATTACTGTTGGTGTAGGTTAAAACTACCAGTAATTTGCAATACGGCTGATTTTTTACCTTAAAGTATGTAAATTAACATAAAAAAAGTTTACCAGTCTATCAATTTCCCAAAGTCGAAAAAAATCGATTATAATTTTTTATTTTTTATTATCCTTAATATTTCGAGCTGAGATAAAGATAGGGAAAAATAAAAAAAATACCACCGTGTAGAGGAGGTATTTTGTAATAAAAAAGGTCATATGTATTTATTTCCTCCGAGCAATGGTTTGTCTGGAAAAAATCGATAATGCAGGTATGTATTTTGCAGCAGGGGAAATCATTATAAGTTGAAATCTCACTCATATTGCAGGTATGTATTTTGCAGCAGGGGAAATCATTATAAGTTGAAATCTCACTCATATTGAAGCGTTGGGTCATTCTAAATTGGTCGAATTTTAATATATCGAATTGAAACTTGACATAGGAGTTAAAATATATATTTTAAATATTTATGCTGAGTCTCAGATTGTTATATTGAAAATGACCCGATCTAGAGCCACTTGACTTATTAATGGATTTCTCGATTTTAGGAGTACCGGACACACGAACTAATTTTGATCGCCTCCAGTTTATAAAATTTTCAAAATATCAACCTGAAAGTTTTTTTAGAAGTTAAATATATAGATTCAAACAAGTTCAAGGAGTATAAACCTTTTTCATTATTTACTTTTAAAAGCACAAGTAAATTAAAAAAGTATAATTTTAGACCTTTTTAGATTTTTTATAAAAACGCTTGAGTTGATCAGTCATTTTTTTAAATATAGTTTTTAAAATAAGCATAGCAAAAAAAATTGTGTTTATAACTTCTGTACCAATTTTTAAATCGATATGTTCAAAAATGTCGAAAGTGGAGTTGTTGAATCCAAAAGTGTTATAGTTAAAACGAGATAGGTAAAACAGAAGACTATTTTCAAACGCCTCGTTTTTAAAAATAACAACAACAAAATCGTTCATACTTACTAAGAATATTTACACGGGTGTATTTAACTTTAATACGGGTGTATTAAAACTTTCAAATAGTGAGGATTTTTTGAAATACCGTAAATTTTAAAAAGTGTTCAGTTACAAATAATGTTCTACCAATTAAGATATTACATAACTTGAAATTGTTTTAGGAAATTCGTAAATATTATTAGCGAATTTCCATAGGAAAAAATAAATGACCTATTGCAGTGGCCTTTATGGTAAGACCCAAGGTCGGGAGTAGCAAATGAGCACCGATCATGGTCCCCAGAACATATGTGTTTGCACTCTAGCGGCCGCATTTTAAGTCAGATTTGGTTCAAACTTACGGGGATTGGCGTGCGAAGCACGCAATATTTTGTGTGTTGAAGATATTCAAAAAATTCGGAATGGCGTGCGAACCATTTTGCAGCTATTCAGCACCGTCGTGAATAGACCTATTTCACAAATAGTTGATTGAAACCCTAAAACATAGGCCTATAAAGTTAATTTTTGAAATTTGCTCAACTCACGTCAGCGGTTCAGCTGCGTAGTCGAATTATTTTATTTGTCTACGACCAATAGAGCAAGATATTTAAAAAATAGTGTAGAGATGCACTAGGAATCCTTCAACAATGCACTTTTATGCACTTTTCTCGCGAAGCCACAGCCCGATTTTGCTGAAAGTTTCGGTTTCGACTCATTTGCATGAATAAAAACAAACAAAAAGAAAAAATGCGTCTTACCGATTACATCACTTTTAAATTCTAATTTCCCTCCACTATATGTTACACGTGCATATAGTGACATATCTTGACTTCCACATTATAGAGAATGGTCAGGTAATTCTAACAGAGAGTTGATCAAGGTATTGAATCGCTAATAAATTCTGTCCAAGTCTATGCACTATTCCAATTGCTAACCAGTCTTTACATAATACACGAGGCTGTGGGATATGTGAATAGGCCAATCAACCAAACAACTGAAATAACCCATCAAACGTTGTGGATTTAAGCTATTTTTACCATGTAGAGGGTAATTATAACAATGATAAGGAATCTCTACATAAACCGAATGTATACTATTTTGAAATAGTTTCAAAACAGCAAATAAGGGGCCAACAACTTTAAAATTACGCAAATTAAAGTTATTATACTCACAAAATTGTCCTTAGTTAAACATAGTTTTCTTTAATAATAAATTTGGTAATATTTATACTTGTACACTAATTATTGGGGAAAGAAAAATAACAGATATTTAAAAAGGATACTAATATTATTTATAACACTTCCGTAATTAAATCATTTTCAAGGTCAGTTTTACAATAGTAAATACAGTAGTTTTATAACAAAACTTTTCCAGATTAAATTTATTTTTAATTTATGCAAATAAAGTCAAATAAGTTTATAAATGTAAAATTTACAGCAATGGGAAAATTTAATGTAGCCTATTTATCAAATGTATTTAACCATAAGTAAGTAATCGAATTTATTTATTGAGGATGCATAGCTTTTCTTGTTATACATTAAATAACTTTGCATTACATTTACAAATCACTATCTAAAAGCCTAAGAAATAATAGCAAACAGAAATATAAGATTTCTTAAATCAGAAACAAGTCAATACATAATATACTATATTGTCCAGGCACTTGTGAATTATAGATTTACAAGGGAGGTTAAGTATGCCAATCAATTAATACGAGTGCTTAATAAAGCAGATGTAGGTCAGCTGATTTTTGGAGGAAACTTTAGTATCAATATTTAATAAAAACTACTTTCCTTCTTGCATTCTTTAAAATACAACATACAAAATATACTTTACTTTTATCCGGATGGACAATGACTGAAGTTCTCTTACGTAAAAGTTTTTAGTACGTACGTTCTTTTTAACAAAGAGAAACAAGAAGTATTAAATGTAAAATAAAAACTCCTAAAGCTCGGAACATCTTTAAATAGAATTTAATTTGTTCCAACTGAATTTATTTTCTAATACACTGGTAAATTACTACTTACGTTCTTTGATTTTCGGCAATTGTATGGTACCCATATCGATGCGTACACTTTAAAAGCAAAACAATATTTTGTTTAAGAGTTTGAAATCTAAATACTAAATTCATTGGGATAGGTTTGTTCGTTAAGATTGAATTTCAATAAAATTCGTAAGTTGAGCAAATTTCCAAAATTAAGTTTATAGGCTTATGTTTTAGGGTTTCAACCAACAATTTTGGAAATAGGTCTATTCACGACAGTGCTGAATAGCTGCAAAATGCTTCGCACACCAACCCCCGTATTGGGAGTATCTTCAATACACAATGCATTGCGTGCTTCGCACGCCAACCCTTGTATTGGGGGTATTTTCAATACACAATGCATTGCGTGCTTCGCACGCCAACCCCCGACTTGGGAGTATCCTCAATACACAATGCATTGCGTGCTTCGCACGCCAACCCTACGGCAAAATCTACCACATGGCTTTGAACGGGAACTTTTATGGTATTTTACGTTTTGATCGATTTTGGGGGAACCGAGCGAGCTATAATGTCGCGTAAAAAAACAAAAATTGCAGAACAACATCCTACATTTATATTTGTAGAAAAAACTCTAAAAACATTTATTGTCGTAGGAAAAATCTCAAAAATAGTTACTTCCGGTTAAAAAACGTGCTCCCGGTTGTTGGATTTTTTTGGCTAACCAACTCTTCCAAGCGACATAGAAAACCAACATGTGTATCAAATTTGGACCACATCGGACTTAAAATGCTGCCGCTAGAGTGCGAACACATATATACATATATATGTAGGCCGATACATATATATGATTTTTAACGACACCCCAAAACGTTCTGGGGACCATGATCGATACTCATTTGCTACTCGCGACCTTGGGTCTTACCATAAAGGCTACTGCAATAGCTCTTAATATGGAAATTTGCTAATGATAATATCGCAATCCAAATTGTTTACAATAAGACAACCCATAAAGAAAACATGGTATTCGTAACTTCACTAAAAAGAGTAATTTAGAGGTTACAATATCTAAATATTAGTTTAAATAATAGTAAACTGTTAAGAATAAATGATTCAGTGTGTTAGCTTAATTTCCTGGTAAACATAACCTAATACAAACTTGAGTTCACACTCCATACGCTACTTAACCTAATTTAAAACTAAATCTATCATTTCTAAATCCACCCTTAAAAAACAAGATAAAACTCACATTTTAAATCTATATCTAAGTAATTGTATTGTAATGATGAGTCAATGATTTATCGAGCAATTTAATTTGAGTCATTTACCAAACTAAATATTTGAATTCTGACCCGGCTTGACAACACTCACTGTTGTACTAATTTAATTTAAATGTATACGTTGTTTGTGTTGGGTAGTTTAAATGTTGCAACAGTTATTTAATTTTTTGACGACCTCGTGCGAGTGATAATTCTAACACCTGATGATGTATGAGTGAAATTCATCCGAAACCGCGGTAGTGTTTTTAACGCATATAGTGGATCAATTGACGGACACATAAAAGGTAACATTTTATTAACGTATTTATAAATATTTTAAATTTGAATTATCGATTTCTACCATAGTTTTTATTTTTTATATTTCAAGTTATTATAAATATTTGTGTTGTATGTTTCCATTTTAAAAGGATTTCAATAAAATGACAGTAAAAATATTATGATAAACTGTAAACATAGAAACTTTACAACTTAAAAGAACATTATCACATTGTATTAGTGAGTTGCCTTTATTTAATTTGATATAAACTATTGTTAATATTGATTTTGTTAATCTAGTCAAGTAAAAGTTATAAATTTGTACAGATACGAGTTTATCATTATACACACACATTTCCACTTTTCCGTCTTGGACTAGTTGCGGACAAAACTGGCCAACTTCAAATCGATGTTTTGAAATAATCCTGTAATAGACGGTGAAACAGAGATTGGATCCCTTTTCATAATTTTTAATGAGCAGCCTTAAGGTTCTGCTCCAGTAAACGAGAAAGCAACCGGAAACGCAACCGCTTCTCACTGTACCCCTATCTAAACAGTGCAATTTCTTGCATCTGAACGCTTTGACATTGCCTCATTTCAAATCATTTTATAAGTCCATCTTTTGTAATTGAGTGTTGAACAAAAACTGAATATTCTTTATACAATTTCGGATCCGGTTTGCAAATTATTTTTCATTATTATTTTTTTATTGTGTTAGGAAAAAAATTCAAACTTTGTAGTACTTACAAAATGTCAATTACATAACAAATCAAAAGCATTTTTTTAAAAAATGTAAATTGCAAGACGGATGCGTATTGTGACTGTGCTTAAAATGAGACCTTGCAAACAATTTTATGATAAAAAGTAAACGAAATAAATGGTTTGAATTTTAACATTGCTCTTATGGGATAAAAATCCAAGATGTCCGCCACTACAGCAGACCCTTAACAAGTAAATTAAGACAATTTAAATTTTCAACATGTAAAGGCTAATCGATAAATTTTAAATAGGAATGTAAACCCAATCTTTTACAAAATACCACAAATTCACTTCGTAAAAAAATAATCCAATCCGATATAAAAGCTCATCAGAAACAGACAAATATGTCTTCTAGATTCACACTTGCAAAAATCAAAACTACTTTCTTCCCATCTGCAGAGTTTAAACACTGAATTTGAGAACGTGTGTAGGCTGGTTGTCTTTGCTACCTAGAAACATTTCTCTTGGGGATAATATTGTAAAGATCTTTATGTAAACGACACACTAAGTCCTTGCAAGCACAGAGTAAGTAATACTTATATCCTCCTTACTTATATGCAAGGTGTGTGGGCTGCGCAACCTACAGAGCAACAGATGTAACGATTCTAATAAAACTTAGCATTCACAACACAACCTAGTCCCACTTGAATAGGCATAAACTATCCTCTGATTAATTTCTAGACAAAGAATGTGCCTAGTATTAATAATATCAATTTGTATGAACCAGGAGTGCCACTACACGAAAACTAAAACTATTAACATATTTTTGTAATGTTCGTAATTATTTATACCTTGAGTAGGCCTATTCCGTGAAAAATTGTCCTGTCAAAAGAAGTTAAAAATGAAAGATATGACTCTTGTAATTAACATATTGTCAAACATTTTATTTTTAGAAACATACAAAAAACTTTACTTAAAAAACCAAGATGTTCTTGATATACAGGGTGAATCAACCACTCGTGCGCAATGTATGTACCAAATGAGCTACAGCCTTCGTTTTAGCTTAAACTTTCGACCCTAGAGAATTCAGGAAAAATGTTTTCAAATCTCAAAAATGCCCCAAAAATGTTTTGGGGACGTTTTGGAAAATTTTCAAATATAAAGGTAGGTCGAGTGATACCTCATTTTGAAGGTCTCTGTTCACTGATGATTTTTAAAAAACGTTTTAACTTATCTTACTGAGTATGTTTCAAAACGTCCAAAAAGTAGTGTTTTGCGGTTAGTTTTATTATTACCACATAACATAGTCTACATAAACCAAATTTTTATCCCAGATTGATGAGAAGATACCCATTCCAAAAATGTGCTTAAGTTACCTTACTCAAAAGTTTTCAAATTTTAAAAATACAAACAATTTTGGAAAAAAGACGGATTGAAACAAATAGTAGGAACGTTAGTCGTGATGAGCACATCATTTAAAAGGTCTTTCAAAAATAAACATTTTTCTATTTAAAGTCTGACTTTATCTTTAACCGTTTCAAAATGGCGCCTGGGAAACTTATTTTGCGCTCGGGTGGTCTGATTCATAAGGTGTAACAAGTGAAAGTTTAGTGGTTGGAATTTTTGATAAATAATTATTTGTATCGATATGAATTTATAATGTCGTCAATTGTCGTTTTTCTAAATGAATTTATAATGTCGTAAATTTTCGTTTTTCAAACATTTTAAAAATTGAACGTACAAAAGCTGTCCCTACTCCTTACAGAATGATATTTTATTGCTATCTCGTGAATGCAATGTGGTAACAAAATTGTTGCGATTAAAAAAAAAAAATCATGAGGTCTTGAAAACAAGCCTTAATTTTTAATTTAAAACAAAAACTGACAGTAAACTTGTTTAGGAAGTTGGACATTAATCTCATTCAAAACTAAATTGGAGATGAAGGATAGCTTTAAATCCTGAGATAAAGCAATTACTATCTTTGGGTAACACAATACAAGTGATCTTAACCATCTGCTGATAGTTTTTATCTATTTTTTTTCGTGCAGTACATTAAAAAATATTAATCATATAATCTAATAGTCTTAATTATGATAGTTTTGATAACATACTGCACTTGGTTATATAAACCTTATCAATAATTGTAACAGTGTTTTCTTTGTTGGTCTTAAGTTTATCTTTTTTAAATTATCTTTTATACAAATTTTATAATTTGTTTTTTTAGAGTATAATTAAAGTCTCTAAAATAATTCTTAAGAATAAAATGTCTTAAAATGATCCAAAAATTATAAACCATTCATGGAGCAGATACATTTTAGTATTTCATAATAAAGTAACTGTTTTGGAAAATAAAACTACGTACTATAACTTCAAAATCTTTGGAGTATGACCTAAAATAATTTTTTTAGAATGAAAATAACGTGAAATTATATATAGAGCGAAAGTTTTAAAACTTACAATTCTTACACTTACGACATGTATGTACACCTAGTCTTGAAAGCGATGAATTTATAAAATAGCATCTGTTTTTACATCGGAACACATTCATACACTCCATGGTGATTACTATTTTATAATACACCAACAACTGAACCTCTTGCACCGAGATTGAGGTAGCGCTTGCGACAGCGTATTAAAGGATTCGGGTCAATTCAGAGTGGGAATAAAACCTGGGCAAATTCCCAAATCTAGGGAGCAATGAAAAGTTGGAACACTGAACAGCTGCCTAAATGTAGCCCCAAGCTCGTGATTTACAACCGAGTGTTTCTTCTACCCCCCCGCCCTCCTCAGTGGGGCGACGTGTAACGTCCCTTACTTTGGTTAACAATGACTCCCAATAAATCTTTTGACAATTCCACTTTAACCAGAATTGAAAAGAAAAAAATCCACCAAACACTGACACGACACGAGCGACTTAGGTAGAAAGTTTACTTAGTTTTGCCCCTGGTGTGGAGAAAACTTTTAAAGAATACAATAATACTTTCGAAAGAGTTTTTCCAAAACACTTTTTGAAGGAAATAAATTTGATTGGAAATATTTAAATAAATGTCGCGTGATAGGAGACAAGTTTTTAAATTGTATTTGTTTTGTTTTCTTCGAAGCTGTGAAACATTTTTATGTATATGCAACAGTGGTGTTAGTTTTGCATGGAATTGAACCGGGTTATCAGATATTATAAAAGTATGCAACTCGAAGATGCCATTATATACAAAATTGTAAATCGTTATTTTCAAATGTAAAGGTTTAAGCCACTTTCTTTGTGGCACACAAGTTTATTTATGATAACACATGAAATGTTATATGCTGCTATTTATAATATAGAGGGAAATGGAAGGAACACAATTTTTGACTTTGGGACATTGTTTGGACTAGTTAGGAGAGAAACATACTAAAAGCCTCCACTCCTAGCAGGTAAGCGGGGTGCAGGGGAGCACGTTTATCGGTTTTTCACTTAATCTCGAAAACCATGCGTTTTAGCGATAACACCATTCTATACAAAATTAAAGCTCACAATATATTCTACAAGATTGAATCTGTTCATTTTTTGCTAACTAGCATAGTTTCCGAGATATCCGCGCTCAAAATTCGCTCTACACCCTCTTTTTGACCATTTATTGACTGGACTAAAAGGGGGTTGTTTTTCAAATTTTTTCAAAACCTTTTTTTCGTGCATCTACACAGGCCTAATTGACATGTTTGGTGCAAATTTGTTCGAATCGATCGAACAGTTTTAATAATAATAATTATTATTAGTTACTCTCCTACTTCACCCCCTTACTGATGATTAATATTTTTAATGAAATTAATAAGAAACTTAATATGAATGTGTGTTACATGCATCTAATATTTTCCATGGTACTGTATGTCCTACTTTTGCAATTCTAAATAACCACCTCCTATGCTTACTCTTTGGTATAAAGTTTCAACTGGAGAAAGTATGTGGCAGTTATCTGGTACCGTTTATTACAAAATAGTTTAAGTAGCTTACACAATTATTATTAAATTAAAACCGTAGTGTTTGTACATAAAAAACGAACCATCCAATTGAATTACACTGTCAAATGAATTCAAATTCCTTTATTGTCACAAATACATTTTACAGTTGGCCATGTTCTCTGTGCACTCCTGACGTCTGCTCACGTATTCCCTTCTACAACGTACTTTCAGACACTCAATGATTGACAGCCAATAAGATGCAAGAGACGATCCTTTCCGCTTTTTGAGTCCAGTTTTAAACTATTTACTGGCAACTTTTCGCTTGTGTCTAGTTGACACTTTTATTCGTGGAACTATCACGATTTTATATTAAGTCAGATGTAACCACATCTGTGCAATAAAAAGCCAGTTTTACAATGTTTTATCCGCTTTTTTATTTTTGTAATGGCAACCATTTTTTTATTCTTAGTATTCAAGGATTCTCAATAAGTTTGTATTTTGGGAACCTAATTGTTTACTATTTGTAAGACCTAAATCTTCCCATATTGCGATATGTTTTCGTATTTATGAATTTCAACAATGTATTAACATGATTAAAGGTCCGGAAATAATATCACCCTAAAAAATTGGGGGAAATATAGAGCCTGAAGTTCTAACTTGTAGTCTCTATAATGTTTCAAGCAAATGTTTACGTATTGAGATATGTTATATATTTATATATTCTAATAATTAATTAACACAATTCAAGGCACGGAAAAAGAATTACGAATGAGTAACTTACTTTAAAAGTCGTCAACTGATGAAGAACTAGTGACGCTTGTTGACGGTTCACATCACACGCTACTGGAGATTTACTTTCGTCGATGTATAGCCGGCCAATTGCCTTATCTTATCTTATCTTGCTTACTGGTCCGGTTCTTCAAACATATTTATTTGGCTATTACAGTCCATTAGCTATAAAAGTTATTGTTTATTATTAGTAGGGTTGATTTGCTTGAAATATACAGGGACTAGATACAGTAGGCCTGCTATAAGTTGAATTAGTTTGCTTGAAATATACTGGGACTAGATACAGTAGGCCTACTATTAGTTGGGTTAGTTTGTTTGAAATATACTGGGACTAGATGCAGTAGTTCTACTATTAGTTGGGTTAGTTTGCTTAAAATATACTGGGACTAGATACAGTAGGCCTACTATTAGTTGGGTTAGTTTGCTTGAAATATACTGGGACTAGATGAAGTAGGCCTACTATTGTTGGGTTAGTTTGCTTGAAATATACTGGGACTAGATACAGTAGGCCTACTATTAGTTGGGTTAGTTTGCTTGAAATATACTGGGACTAGATGCAGTAGGCCTACTATAAGTTAGAACTTCCGGCTATTTTTTCTTTTTAATTTTTTAGGGTGAATTTATTTTTCCGGGCCTTTATTAATGTTATTTTGTTGTTAGAATAGCACATATATACGAAACATATCTCAATACGGAAAGATTTAGCTCTGACAAAGTAATACTAAACAATTACCATGTATTGTGTTTTACCCAGAGCCAAGCTAACTATATTTCAGAAATGTTTCCTGTACCAGGGACCCAGATTTTTAAATGCTTTGCCAACAAACATAAAAACTATTTACGGAGTTAAACCTTTTTTGAAAAGCTTAAATATCTGGCTTCTTAATATTGAGGATATTGAAGCTCTCTTTTGTGCGCCTAGCTAGATGCAATTAAGATTAGTTTTTCTCGCCGCTGTTTTTATTTGGTTGGAGGTAGTTTTAAGCATTAGCTGAGACCAGTGAAATATGTATAATTATATGATTTATGTGGTAGCAAAACCTTCTGTTCTGCAAACATTTTTTTTGAAATTCGTGCTGGTAATCCCCAAAACTGGCTTTGCCAACAGGGGTACCTAATTTCCTTAAGTTCTTGAACCTTGCACAATAAAGTGTGGAATGATAAAATTGTATATAATTATGAGTAAAATTTGTTTTGTTATATCAAGATGTTTTTTTTAGTTTTTTCATGTCTGAATGTTTGTGTATTAATGTATTTAGTGTATAAGTAGAACAAATTATTTTATTTTATTATCTAGGAATATTTTAGTTTTTTTGTCATGTCTGAATGTTTGTACATATCATGTTAGTCCTATTAATTGTATATTATGTATGTGGAAATAAATTCTTTATTATTATATTATTATTATATTTGAAGAAATAATGATAATTACCGTTTGGTATTATTCGGACATGTGGACCTCATATTTTTATTAAAAATAAACTAATACTAGACAAACATTGTTTTAAAATGGTAACTTTAACTTAGAGCCTACATAGTCTATATTTATCCACTTTGAATGGTACTGTCATTGCAACCAATTTTACACAACAGCTTTTAAGTTACCAGCTTCAACAACTTTACAGCTTTAGACCAATATAAAAGAATTAGACTTCAAATATTATATTTTCAAATAGGTTTGGTCAAAATTAATAAATAACCTAATTCGAAGAAAGTACCTTTAAGATATTATCAAACAACATATAGTGTCTAAGGAAGTAATCTATTTGATGTCAAAATCTTAACTAATATATAAAGAGGTAACTTTTTTTCTTCTACTTTTAAACTTCTACCGCACAAAATTTTTCAAAATTTAGATTTTTTATCTTGAAAAATAGATATGGGTATTTAATAGTTACAATATTAATAATGGACTTCACCCACCTTGATTGTTTAAAGTTAAGTGTTTCATGTACCGCAGTCTAAACTTAATACAAATTTATTCAAAAGAATACCTTTCTCGTCATGTAATTTAGTCATATGTATCATATATAACACGACGTTTTACAACATAAGGACATATTTCACCTTAAAATGTCAAATTTCATCGCGTAACGTCATGGTTTATATAAAAATATTGTTCACAGGACTTTGTGTTTGTGTGTGCATGTTTCAAAGTTATTATATGAAGGAAATAGAAATTATAATAAGGTTGACTACGGAATTCGAAGAACTTAATTTCAAATCATCTAGGTGGGTAAGGGTTCAATATTCATTTGTACAAAAAAAAGGGAACAAAAAACTTGTTAAAAACAGAAAAACTCAAAATTGATTGTCTTTGGATATAAAAACACCTGATCTTGAAAACACATACGAAAAACAAACAAAGGAAACTATGAAATTGCTGTAATTGCTTGTAATTACCCTGATAATTGATAACCTGATAAATTCGTCTGAATCAAATACCAAAACTGTGTTCAGCATTTATAAGAAAACAGCAAATTTTAAAATAATTAAAAATAGTCTAGCTACGATAATATTTACCGTTTGTTGGACTTAAATTTATAATTGGATCATACTACATTTAAAATATACCTCTAATGCAATGCACAATTATTACCATGTAATTTGTTTATTTCCGGCATATGTACTGTATTTGCATGTATAGGCAGGCCTACGTAAACTACAACATATTTGTATTAAAATTATAAAACATATATACACCTACTCGATGCTGGTTGCTTTTGTTTAAAATAACCATTAAGGGGAGCGCGTAACCAAAAAATTGAAAAAAAATCTAAAATTATTTTATTTGTTTTTTTTATTCATTGAAGTATTCTCTTTAAGAAAATATAAGGGTTTTTGGCCAAACAAATTTTTTAGCTGCTAAAAGAAATTAAAACCCAAACTAAGGCAGGCCTATGAGCTCGCGTGAATTCCTGAACATAGACCTACAACAAACTAATATATTGTACATTCGGGGAAATTATGTTTCTGGTGTTTGTTGGTGTTGACAACACTGCTAACAACTCAACTGCAAGCAGCTGTGTTTGTATTATTTACTGCTGAATGTTTAAAAAACGAATGGGTACGCGGCTGAAAAATTTGAAAAAAGGATTCCGGAAGCAAAAATTAGAAGACGGCAAAGGCTTAGGTGGTCGAAACAGACTGACAGATAAAGAAATTTATAAATTACAAGAATATTATGGTTTGGCAATAAAAAGAGGAGGCTTTGATTTGGAACAGATGAAAAGAAATGTGTGGGCTACATATTTTCATAAAATATCAAGCGATGAAAACCCGCAGCACAACTTATGCTCCCCGGACCTGACACTTGGTGTGGTTACAATAAAGCTACAGATAATCACCTCGAATATAAACACAAAAACAAACTACCTTATGAAATAATGGTTTTAATCAAAAAGATTTATCAGGACCTGGCAGACCCAAATCTCTTAAAAAAGTGCCTCCACCAAAAAACACAAAACCCAAATGAGAGTTTTAATAACGTGGTTTGGACAAAAATCCCCAAAAATGTTTTTGTGAGACTTGACACTTTCAGATTAGGTGTATAGACTCTGTGTTGAGCTTCGATGATGGGTTTTCAAGTAAATTGGCTATTTACAAACTGCTAGGCCTACAGTTAAGCTGCAAAGCAGTAAACACGCTTCGCAGTTTTGACATATTGCGAATGAAAAAATCCGACAAAGCGGCCGAAAACATGACCCGAGTAGCCAGAATTGCCAGAAGAAAAAGGAAAATGGACCTGGAAGAAGAAGAAAATCAGGCAGAGGATCCAGACTATGGTGCAGGGATGTTTTAACAAGCCACACTCATCATAAGGTTAAAGATCTGACCTTTAACGCTAATTTCCCGAAACTTTAGTTTTTATTGACGCAGGTACATTTTTCTCAGAAACTATTAAAGATAAAAGGTTGAAATTTTGTCTGGTCATACTTTATACTGTTTTATACAAACACATGCAAAATCAAGGCCATATCTGAACATTACCCAACAGTAAAAAATTTTAATTATATAAAAAAATAGTTTTTTATAGTCTTTTTTTCAAAAAAATAAAAATGTATGATCTAGTATGTTTTAAATGTTGAAAGAGCATGTGTTTGCTTAAAAAGGTGTAAATAATGTTGTGTTAAATTTTCATATATGTAGCCCTTATACTTTTTGAGAAAAATGTACCTAAATGTGCTTAATTTAACATGGGCGGTATAGGAGTTACGCGCTCCCCTTAAACAAGCGTTCTAACATAGACTTTGTTAAATTATCCCATTCACAATGAATTATCTCAAAGAAATGATAGGGGTTTCCGCTTGACAAAAGAACAAATATTTATTGTTTCTGTAACAGAGGTCTACTAATCCAAATTATTCCTGCCTGAATGTAAGTAAAATAATCAACATAAAATATACGCTACTTTAAATTATATTGCTCACAAATTTATGAGCGTAACTAGCACTGGGGTTGACATACGCAGACGTAAGGTTCTCCCATATTGTTCATTATTCAACCATGACATACGCTCTACAAAACCCATGATTTTCCTTTAACTTCTTTGTCTTCATTGTTTACAAATTGTTAATTAATAAAATTATAACATATAAAAGCCTCGTATACTGACCTTTAAGAAATTATCAATAAAAATAAATAATGAGAACTGACGAATCACTACTATGAATTTGAAATCTAGAAAATATCGAATATATATATTTACCTAGCAATAATCACACAGCCCGCAGTCAAACCCGATTTATGGAAAACTAAATTGGAGTTTGTATAGAAAGACTGTTTCCGAACAATGCGAATGTTTCTAAAGAGAACGATTACGCGATGTAAAGGAAATAGCATTAGGCTTGCCGTATGTAGCAAGGGGAAACATTTGTATTCTCTGAATCCTTTCCTTTTACACAACAGTATTCACAGAGTTGTATGAATATAGTTTAGCTTTATGCATAGATGAACGTGACAATGTATTTAAAAAATAGTACTTTGGGAATAACAAATCTGTTTATTGCTTTTAAAACATATTCATTGGTTGAAGTATCTTCAACATACACAACCACACTTCACAAGTTAAATAATACTTTAGAATATTATTTTTTTTTTTTTATATAAATGCCGATAATTTCTACTGACAATTATTAATTATCAATCGTTTTCTTGGAAAAAGTATTCATTTTAAAAATTAATAACTAAAAAATATTTTTTTAAAATAATAACAAGGAAAGACTTCAATAATGACAATTAATTCAGATTCTATTAGAACGTTTTATGGTCGGGGCACACATGACCGCACCGCACCACGGCCTAGTTAGTGTTGGCCAACACACGGCGGGGGAATAATCTAATGGAGACGTATGGAATTGTCCTAACATCACCGCACAGGAGGCTCGCCGTGTCACCGCACCCGGGGCGCGCCGTGCCAGTAAAGTTTTGCTTACTTTTTCACGTTGACGGTGCGGCCACGGTATGGATCCCGGAAGACTCATCGAAGAAATTCGAAAGTTTCCCGTTGTTTACGATCAAACCAACGAGAAATATCGAAACGTTGACTACAAGGAGCGAATTTGGAAAACTATCTCATTCAAGTTACAAGTTATAGGGTAAAGTGTGGTCTCACTGAGAACGAGCCGAGATACGGCCGACACTAGTCCGTGGTGCGGTGCGGGCACGGTGCGGTCATGTGTGTCCGAACCTTAAGACAGCAATTTTTAAGAGGGGCATACAAAAGAAAAACTTTATCAGGAATTTAGAGATAACTCGGTAAATTAAACAAAATTATTTTTTATAAAACTTTGCTAAATAAATATAAATGAATTACGTCATATTTAATTTTCTTAATTTAATTTTATCGTGTAAATGGTTAGTAAGAAACTCAAAATTAAAATGCAAAACTTAAAGACTACATCGTTTAGTAACGTTTAAAATATTATGTGACAAGAGATCTTATTTTATTTTGAAAATAGCTCAATCTAAAATTAAGTTAACAAAAATAGAAAAAACCTATTCGTATCGTTAGTTTGAATTGTATGGGAAACGTTCATAACCAAACATAAATGAATCGTACAAACCTGTTGAAATAAATATAAAGAGTGGTTTTGAAAATAGCTCAATCTAAAATTAAGTAAACAAAAATAGAAAAAACCTATTCATATCGTTAATTAGAATTGTATGGGAAACGTTCATAACCAAACATAAATGAATCGTACAAACCTGTTAAAATAAAATATAAAGGGAGGTTCAATAAAACCAGACGGTTTTCAAAATAACATAACGTTATATTAAATAATATTTACAATTTATTCAAATAGTTAAGATATGAACATAATTATGCCATTTTCATTTATGGAATATAACATCACTTAGGTGTTCTCCGCATGTTTCTAATCTTTTCTGAAAATGTACCATTACTCGACGTACCATGGACATAGGTATTGCAGCAACTTAATTTCTTACGCAGTTCTTTAAATCGGCAATTGTGTGAGGTTTTGTGAGAAAAACTTTGCTCTTAAGCCCCACAACCAAAAATCACAAGCAGTTAGATCCGGCGACCGGGAATTCCATGCGACATCACCAAAACGTGAAATATGATGTCCCGGGAACAGTCTTCGTAAAACACTCATTGACACATCTGCCGTGTGTACTAAGTAGCTCCATTTTGCTGGTACCACAGCGAGGTCATTTTTATTTCAAACTGATGCAATTGTGGAACTAAAAAGTTCTGAATCCTTTCAACGTACCGTTTTAAAAAAAAGTAAGGATCGATAACTCAAAAACTTGCAACACCAAGCCATTCAGTAATTTTTTCACTATGCAAAGGTTGTTGATGGATTTCCCTAGGATTCTCTTTTGACCAGTAACGAAAATTTTGCTTGTTTACGTTACCATTTAGCTCGAAATGAGCTTCATCGGACATTATTAAACGTTGCAAAATGTTTTCGTGAATAATTATAGGTGCAATAATCTTTCACAAAAAATAGGACGTAATTCAGAATCAACAGGATTGAGTTTTTGTGCAACTCAAATCAAGATGTAGGGATGAAAATTGAGTTTTTGCAGGGATAAAAATTCAAATTAAGATGTAAAATTCTTTGTAAATTTGTCTTTAAAACTCCTAATGCGTCAGATTATTTCCGGATTGATCGATCTGGTCTTTGCAGAACAGATACACGCACGTTTTCTACATTGTCTGTGGTTCGTACAGATCTAGGCCTACCAGTTGGTTTTACTTTTAATGCAGAAGCACTATTTCTAACATTTTTTATCCACCTTTTAATAGTATTCCTACAAGGCTAAGCACCAAGACGAGGAACATGGAAATTGTTACGAAATAACCTGTTGCGTAGCAATCCAGACTCATTTTTTTAAAGATTCGATAACAAAAGCACGATGTTGAACTGTCCACTGCTCCATGTTTACTGAAATGGCATCAACTGTGTTCATAATTGTTGCAACAATCAACAGTCTGAACAAAATAAACAGTCTGAGAAACAGCTGTTTAAAAAAGTGTCAAGTTATATTGCGAATCCCAGTAATATTAAAAGACGAAAACGCAGGTGAAATGTTAAATACAAATGAATAAAATATTTAGTCGGAAAATTGTATGAATAAACTTAATATTATCATTCCGAGTGATTTATAAGGAATTAAATACAAGTGCTGATTCAAAAATAGCAACAAATCGAGTAAGTTTAACTTTACTGTTGTAGTCGAATCACAAATGATGTTTCACGAGGCCTATGCAGAGCCTTATATCGGCAAATAAGCAAAACCGATAAGTATCACCCTCCCTCCCAACAACAGTTCAGTACAAAAATATCAAAACTTTATGTGAATATGACAACTTACTTAACTGACTTGACTAATTAAACTCACAGATCAACTTGTCATTCTGCAGACAGCGAGACTTACCTGAAAATAAAAGATTACACATTAGACAGTATAAAACCAATCAAGGCTTTATTTTATTGTATTTAATTTAGAAACTACCGACACTTTGATGGTAGGACCTTAGTAGAAGATATTATATATATACATCAGCTAAAAGTCCAAATATTTGACAACTAGTTTATTTTGATAATCCAAGTTAAGATAAGCTTATCAAACCTCTAACTTCACAGGATTTCTTTTAAAAACTTAATACAATGTATTACCAAAAATTTATAATGTGCTCTAATATGCACTAAATATTATTTATGTATACTAATATTATAGTAATATCATTGTTATATAGTAGTTATGTGAACAGTAGACCTCGCTGGTTGAACTCGGGCTTCTTATCTCGGATCCCCCTCCACAACTCACTCACAGTCACAGCGGCCACACTGACGTAGCGAGTAAGAGTAAGGCCGCTATTAGCCGTGGACAACCAGTTGTACAACTGTTGTACAACCGGTTGACGATGGTGTGGCGGGGCATTGAATCAAATGGGAGCTATTAGCCGTGAAAGATCGGTTGTACAACTAAAAAAGTTGTACAACTAGTTGACGGCTGGTGTCCGGACCCTGCAACAGTCCTGTCAACCGTTTGTGTCTCACCATGGTCGGGGGGCATTGCAGTATATGTAGCCTATTAGCCAGACACAACCAGTGCCGGCACTGTTGTACAACTTTGGCGACGCGCGCATGCTTTTGGGCTAAACCAAATTGTCAACAAACATTTGTCATTTCAGTCAGTTATTATTAGCGAATTTCCATAGGAAAAATGAGCTATTGCAGTGGCCCTTATGGTAAGACCCAAGGTCGGGAGTAGCAAATGAGCACCGATCATGGTCTTCAGAACACGTTTTTGGGGTGTCATTAAAAAAATGTATATATTTATGTATATATGTGTGCGCACTCTAACGGACGCATTTAACGTCCGATTTGGTCTAAATTTAGTACGCAGGTTGGTTTTCTAAGTCGCTTGGACGAGTTCATTAGCCAAACAAATTAACCGGAAGTAGACCAAACTTTTGACCGGAAGTAACATGTATATATGTGTGCGCACTCTAACGGGCGCATTTTATGTCCGATTTGGTCCAAATTTGGTACGCAGGTTGGTTTTCTAAGTTGCTTGGACGAGTTCGTTAGCCAAAAAATTGACAGGAAGTAGATCAAATTTGTGACCGGAAGTAACATGTATATATGTGTGCGCACTCTAACTTGCGCATTTTATGTCCGATTTGGTCCAAATTTGGTACGCAGGTTGGTTTTCTAAGTTGCTTGGACGAGTTCGTTAGCCAAAAAATTGACAGGAAGTAGATCAAATTTGTGACCGGAAGTAACATGTATATATGTGTGCGCACTCTAACGGGCGCATTTTATGTCCGATTTGGTCCAAATTTGGTACGCAGGTTGGTTTTCTAAGTTGCTTGGACGAGTTCGTTAGCCAAAAAATTGACAGGAAGTAGATCAAATTTGTGACCGGAAGTAACATGTATATATGTGTGCGCACTCTAACGGGCGCATTTTATGTCCGATTTGGTCCAAATTTAGTACGCAGGTTGGTTTTCTAAGTTGCTTGGACGAGTTCGTTAGCCAA
>JAGFPH010000840.1:198000-259959 GCA_018207615.1 Philaenus spumarius
GCAGGTTGGTTTTCTAAGTTGCTTGGACGAGTTCGTTAGCCAAAAAAATTGACCGGAAGTAGACAAAGTTTTTGACCGGAAGTAACAATTTTATGAGATTTTTCGTATTAGAATAACATTTTTTTGAAGTTTTCGTTAAAAAAATAGACATACGAAATAATGCTGCACATTTTTTACGCGACCTTAAGGTCATCAAATACTGTATAATATAGTCCTTTGATAAGCCTAGATACTAACATAGGATGTTTCCGAAACCTTCTCACTCTTCTCCTTATCTTTTTCAATAAAAGGTCAAGAAGCAAGAGCTGTGTACTACTCAACGCCATCCTTTTGATTGGGACGATTCCGAATTAAATATGCCTGTGGAGTTGTACAACTGGTTCAGGGAACTTAAAGTTTGCTAGTAAACTAGTGGTCACACTGTTGTACAACAGTTGTACAACTGGTTGTCCACGGCTAATAGCGGCCTAAGGTAGCGCGCTCTCTCTCTTCCTTAATAAAATTATAAGGTTTTATGAAGATAGAAAAACTTGGACGATTTTTAATAAATTTTAAGTTTGCGGCCATTTTGTGAGCTTACCGTTGGAGATATATTAAAAATGGTTAAAATTTAAAAATGAAAAAAACCGTATATATACATCGCTCGGTAATAAGGAATACCTAGGAATAAGGAACATTCACGCAAAAAATCATGACAATCGGTTAAGGCGTTTTGCCGTAATCGCGAGACAGACAGAGACGAAATGCCTAACAGTCGAACTAAAACGGAGAACTCGCTTCGCTCAGTGAATAAAAAACTTCTCTTGAAATGTTTCTCGCTTCCACCTTATAAGGGTAAATCAATTTCAAAACAATATGTGTAAATCAAATAAGGAATATGTATGAAAAATGCCTTAAAACGACCGCCAGTTTGTTTACAATCCATTAATTATATTTGACAAAAATCGGACAAATAGTTTTTTACTTCTTCAATTTAAAATTTGACTTTCAAATGTGCCTGTATGATATTATCTTTCCCCACTACTTCGGGTAAGGTTTTTACTTTAATTATTATTTAATTTATTTTGTGGTTTTTGTTTGTAACGATTTAACTCAAAAACAACTTATCAGATGCAGCTTTTAATAATGTGTTAATAAACATTCATGGTTTTCTGAATAGTCTGGACTCTAATCTCGGACTTGAGAATAATTATATAAAACAGAGATTTAACTTTCAAATAAAATAAATACATTATAATTATACATTCAGAATGTTAGTAAATTTATTGTAAGTAAATTAAAAAAAAATTTAATTTACTGCCGACAGAAGTGAAAACTGTAATGAATATAAATCGTTGGTCATATTGGTTTAATCTGAAATTTGATTATTTTAACACTAACAAGTAAAACTATTTTAACACAAATTACAACATGAGGAAGCGCAATGTCCATTTCAGAGGTATTACCAAATAATCTATTTTAACACAACTTACAAAATGAGAAAGCACAATGTAAATTTCAGAGGAAATACCTAGTAAACTATTTTAAAACAACTTACGAAATGAGGAAGCACAATGTCCATTTCAGAGGTATTGCCAAGTAAACTATATATTCTGCTTCATACATAATATGCGTACTATATATAGTAGAGCGTGACGGTAAAACCCAATTCACGGCCCGCAAAATTTTTTGGAAGCTTATAGAAGTTTTCACTTCAAGAATTGATTATTACAAATAATGTAAAACTTAAACAATTCCAAATATTTATTTAGAAAACAACGTTAAGTGATTTTGTACAAATTTTAACTAAATTAATTAATTTTCATCATTATTTTGAAAGAACAAACATAAAACAAGAGAGAAAGCTGACAATCCCATTGTAGAGCTTGTACACATTCGATTAAAACTCTCTCGCCCTATACGTTACACCATTGAACACAATGAGAACTTGTCAAGAGGCGTTAATACTCGTGTTACTCTGTGCTTCTGCAATGTCGTGTCATTAGGCCACCGAGTCCAATTTGTATTGTCGATTGTCTACTCTCTACTCTACACAATACCCCAGTCCTACTCATTCTGCTTTATTATCTCTTTATTCTTGTTATTTTGATTTCATATGAAAATACGTTACAATGTTTGTTTACAGATTTTATGACAAATTGAATGAAATTCTTACCTTAAATGATGATTAAACTGTTGTATTAGAATGCAAACGTATAGGTACTTTCATTTCACCGAAATAAAAAAAAAACAATAGGAAATGACCATGTAGAAAACGTTATTAAAAAATACTAATGTATTTTCAAGTGTATTTATACTACAGTGAAAATAAAATATATTAAAACCTGTAGTCTGGAAAAAATATTTGTATCAATATATAGTTGAATCAAGATTTAAAATAGAATGATATAGCCATCTATAATATATTGCCATTCACTCGCAAATAATGTATTAGGCAGTTTACTTCTTTTTTATTTTTACAAATTTCACACTAACGTTATTAAAACAATTTAATTGATTATCTGCTTTTTTTACAAGATTTAAATTGCACCAATGAAAAAAATTAAAGAGAGCAGTCGCGGGACTGCCAACAGAAGTTAAAACTGTCATGAATATAAATCGTTGGTATTATTGGTTTAATCTGCAATTTGATTATTTTAACCAAAACTACCAAATAAACTATTTTAACACAACTTACGAAATGAGGAAGCACATTGACCATTTCAGAGGTATTACCAAGTAACCTATTTAACCAATACTTACAAAATGAGGAAGCATAATATCCATTTTAGAGGTATTGCCAAGTCAACTATTTTAACACAACTTACAAAATGAGGAAGCACAATGTCCATTTCAGAGATAATTCTAAATAGACTATTTTAACACAACTTACAAAATCAGGAATCACAATGTCCATTTCATTGGTAACATGCATATATTTCATATCGTGATTCGATTGTGGTGCGGTGCTTGAGATTCCATTCCAATACCCAATCAAAAACTGCCGAACGGTCTATAAGAAGTTTTCACTTCAAAAATACTAATGTATTTTCAAGTGTATTGACACTACAATGGAAATAAAATATGTTAAAATCTTTAATCTGGAAAAAAAATTTCTATCAATTTCTAGTTGCATCAAGTTTTAAAATATTATTATCTAGCTGCCCATATATTGCCAGTCTCTCGCAAATAACGTAGTAGGCAATTTTCTTCTTTTTTATTATTTACAACTTTCACAATAACGTTATTAAAACAATGTAATTGATTATCAGCTTTTTTACAAGATTTAAAATACAGCAACAGATCAAATTTAAAAAAGCAGTCGCGGGACTGCCAACAGAAGTGAAAACTATAATGAATGTAAATCGTTGGTCATATTGGTTTAGTCTGAAATTTGATTATTTTAACCAAAACTACCAAGTAAACTGTTTTAACACAACTTACAAAATGAAGCACAATTTCCATTTCAGAGGTATTACAAAGTAAACTGCAAAATGAGGAAGCATATTGTCCATTTCAGAGGTATTACCATGTAAACTATTGTGACACAACTTACGAAATGAGGAAGGACAATGTCCATTTTAAAAGCATTACCAAGTAAACTATTTTAATACAACTTACAAGAAAAAACGAATCAAATAAGAAACCTCTGGTTTTTTAACCGGTTAAAAGTAATCTGATATTGAAAATTTGGTTTCGGACTACCTACTAACGTGATTGAAAATATAATTATTCAAATGGCAAAGATTTAGAAACGAAACTAGAGCAATGAAACAGATCTTCCAAAGAATATTCAAATCTGGAATGTTGTTTTATTGAATTTAGAAAACTGGAGTAACACTTGTGAAAGAGTTCTTTCAGTGGGTCGTTTAATAGCCCTCCGTTATCTGATCCGACAGTTCAAGCTAAGGTGCAGACAGGTCGCGGTCAATTCTACTTCTGAATATTTATACATGCAATTCTGAACGAATGTTCAATTTATTGTGTAACTTTAAAATTCACTGAAAACAATAAATTACATTGCACTAACTCTGTTCCTGTAGACCTTCCTTGTTACTGTGAAAATGCACACTAGGCAAACCTCCTCTGAGTGCTTTGCACGCCACAATCCCTCCTTCGGACTATATTACTACTTCCAGAGGTAAGCTAAGGTGTTAAATAATATAAATGTCTAAGTCAAATTATATAACAAACAAAAAGCTGTAATATTGATTAAAAAGATTCAGCAAACCCTAACTTTAAAATTATAAAAAATATTATTTTAATGATTAAAAAATCAGTATAAATTTCACTGAAAAATAACCAATATATGATGGATAGAATAAACAACTGATTATTGCAATTATAATAAATCTCTTGAATAACTAAGCCATATATAAAAACTAAAAATATATATATATATATATATATATAAATATTGCAAATATAAAAATAGCATTTTATTTAATACAGTATTTAAAGCCTAAATGTTTAAACTTAACACCATATTCTTTAGATTGATACATATTTTGCACAGACTAAGTGAATAAGTGAATATTTTTGACGCAATTTACAGAATTGTATTTTTAATTATTCAAAGATTTTCCATAATTTGTTATTGTTTTATTTAAAACTAGGGGAGACCTCTGCGTGCTCTGCACGCCAACCCCGTTGGAACCTTCTATACACATAATTATCGTAAAGGTGTAGGATTAATAATAACCCCAAAGCTAAGCTGGTAAACAATGTCAATTGTCCAAATCAAATTATTTCGCATATTTTATAATAGCAGTTATAAAATATATGTTATTTTATAACATAAAGGTTAAAAAACTAGAAAGGCTCAGGTCTACACTTTAATAAAAACCTAACCTAAAATTTTAACATCCAAGTAATTGATTCAAAGTTTGAAATCAGCTGTTAATGGAAACATTAGAGCAAACAGCTGATTACTGTACCAACACTAAACATATTATTATTATTTAGTATGGCGCTACCATTGCCGTAAAATATTTAGTTATTTGTGTTGTTTTAAGTCTAACAATGGCGTTGTTTTTTCAAAAAGTGTATAAAAACACGCGTGTATTTTAAATGAAACTTTGTGTCATAATTTCAAAGCAATCGGTGAAGAACTTTCGGATATTTAAGATTTTGAACAAACTAACATTTACATTTTTATTTATATAGATATTCCTAGATCTCTAGGTTTATGTTCCCTTAATTTATTAGTCACTTGATAACGGGAGTTGATTCATATTCAAGAACCGACGTGTGCTAATATTTTAACAAACAAATTATGGTAAATGTCCGAATAATTAATAATAAAATTGAACATCCATCATTAATAAATGACAAAATCTTACAGAAAGATACACTTTGTAACTACGATAATAACTATATACACTACCGGCTGACTACAGTAAACCAAAAGGAAAAGAGGTTTATTTACACACAATACTATTTCTGGGCATGTCCTTCTCAAAAACTACTAAACTGATTTTTTATAAATGAGGTGCTTTTAGAATGAGTAAATTCCATATTGCCTGAGTACAAAATTAGTGTTCAAAAATTATCGCATGATCTATTTAAAGAACTCAAAGGGACGAATGCAAAAATGTAGATATTGAAAGGGATTTTATATCAAGCAATATCAAACCTCTGTGATAAAGGCTAAAGTAAGCTTCTTTTTTATTATTAGTTCCTTCCAATATAAAAACACTGTAAGTTTCATTTGACAATGCACAACATATATTTTTATAAACTTTAAAAGATTGGAATTGATCGTAAAGCATGTGTTTACTATAAATTCATCTCCAATTATTGAAGAGATTACTCTTATAATTTGCAAACATTTTATCAAGAGTTAAAGGGAGCAAAGGTAGCTCATAAGTCGGCGATGTCATTGTCAGGGTTGAACAGGTCGATTCCAGCCATTGGCTATTCAATGGCTTACTTCACTTCTCATTTTGATTAGTCTGACATAAATAAAAAGCATTAAGCAAAAACATAAATTTATAAAAGGGTAAATATTTGAGTATCTTTTTCATCACAAAAACAACCTTGGCCTGCTTAGCTATATTTGCGACGCGACGCTCACATTAATTCCATAGTGTGAGTACGAGTGTGTTATTTCGTTGTTATCAGAAGAATCACTAACACCAGCACTTTAGCATGGAAGGAAACGTTCACCAGTTATTTACGTTTCAACGTTAACTGATACATTACCACTTTTTTTCTGTGAAACAGTCTTTTTAGACTTTGTAAAACATTTAACAGACTCTACAAGAAACCGTTTGAATAAGATTATATCTCGGAGCATCTGGCACAAGGTTTGAAATATGAAAACTACTTCGTAGGAGTTTGTAATCTTGAGTTTTAAAAACGATGCATTGTTTGCACTTGTTATGCTTTTACCGCGATTGCATTACATACATTTACAAACTTTAGTAAAATACAGATTATAACAGCTGGAAGACAATTATTCATAGACAAGTACATAGGAATCATATAAAGTCTTTTTAGTATGTTAATATATAATAAGTCATAAAACTACAGGCTTTAAGTTCATTCATTCACACACACGTAAAACTACTTACACAGTAACTTTTTACAATAAAAATATACATTAAAAATACAGTAACATACAAAATATAAATATATTCCCGTGATTAAGTCTACAAATTAATAGTATATTTTTAATGCAGTTAATTAGTGAAAACTTACATTAAACCTGATTTGTTTTCTTCTTATTTTAATATTTAAAGATATTGTTAACACTGTACAAGCCAGACTGCTAGAAAAATTTAAGATCTAACGGGAAATCTTAGCAACCACTAAAATAGTTAAAAAACCGAAGTATTAATATATCTTAGCGTACTATACATACTTTACAAATTTTATTTCAATATAAATAAAGATTTACTATTGATGCTTGATAAAAGTATGTATTTAAATTATGTATAATTAAATTGTTCTATTGAACATTTATTTTTTACTAAAAATGGCTAGGTTTCTTTTCGAAAGTGTAAATCAGTTATATTTGCCGACTTTTAAACATAGTACTAAAAAACTTGTATACTTAAAAATATATTTAAAAAAAAGATTCTATACATATTTTAATTTTTCTGCCTAATAACGTGTTAGGTAAATACAAAATATAATTTGGTGGGCGTTCCAAAAACATGTTCGATAACTTTCGTAGATGCAACTACAACATTTTGTTGGTTGGGTTTGATAAATAAAATTACTAAGGTACAAATAATACTTGCAATTATTTTTAAATTTTACCAAAAATTTTCAAAATAAATTTCAATACATCTGTACTAATACAATGAGTACATTTTTAAAGTATTTTTCTCTTTATTTCCTAACTTTATGCCATAAGACTAACAAACTACAACAAATTGAACATGAAATGGAAAAACTAATGTAAGTAACTGGATTCGAACCTATACCAGTCCAAAACACACCGTTTTGAAACGCGCTCTTACCCACTGAGCAATTGCAGATACGTTCCACTAAAAATACCCACTATTGAAAACTATACTAGCATGAGAAAACTTTCTCTATTTTTTAATTCTGTTACTCTACCCAAATTTTAAGTTTTCTTTTTTGCTATCATCATTATTCATCATTTACATTATTGGACCACCTTTAATGGTGATTCTGTATAAACCTTACTAATCCTTGTTAATTCATATTCGTAGACTTCACTTACACCTTTAAAAAAGATAACAATTGTTTTTTTACATTCTCCATAAATTTAAATATCCTACTTAAAATGATCTAACTTTCCTCGTCCCAGTCACAACTGGCACACTTGTTCTATATTGTTGATTCTATCCTTTCTTGCGATCCCATAGAGACCAACAATTTAAATTTATGATCTCATTTTAGTTCGTTTCTCTTGAATGGAGAAGCCAACTACTGCAAAAGTTCAATTCAATAAAATGTATAGTTTTACACGGTTCTCCGAGTGGGTCGATATGCTCAAATCAAATAGTGCTGACCTATTCTACGCTACCCTTCCTACAGTATAATTGCTATAAAGAATCACACTCGCACAGGTACAATAAGTTACTGGACTAACGTTCAATAACAATAACAATACTCGCTTAGTTGACTCGATTGCGGTTAATTTTCTTCACAATAAAGTCTGATGAAATTTCTGCAATAGAAACTGATGTGATTTCCGCTCGATATAGACAGTTCCAAGGATTAATAGAAGGTAAAATATTTGAGCCAACAATATTCTTGTTAGAAGTACTCATATACCCTAAAATGTAACTACATCCTGTTCAACTATATTCTGAAAATGTGTATTAATGTCTTTAATTTATGCCAATCATCATCATACTAATAAATAAGCTGAACTTTTACCTAACGATTCTTTCTTTAAGGTCTTAACTCACGATTTTTAACACACAAATGATGGCAAATGTCCGAATAATTAATAATAAAAAATATTAATAAAGATGGTGAGCAGCGTATAAATCAATAGCCAGTCATTAATAGCTCAAACTAATATTGAGCTTAACTTGTGAGAAGATATACTTGATAGAATAAAACTTGACACGGAATCTCACAACTATTACGTTTATTAACTTAAACACGTTTCAACTGACAATGTCACCATCTTCAGTGATGCACGAGTTACAATAATAAAACTATAACACAATCAAACTATAACTCAAGCCTCTCGACTACCTTGCTTCAATATAGATAATTACCTTTTATAGTAGTCTTAGCAATTCTTTTTATGTTGTAGATACACTGCAGCGCTGTTTCGCCGTTCACAGCCGGATTCGTCAGGTGTAGGGACTCAACACTTAAATAAAACACATAACGACACTGAACACACACGATAACATGACACAAAAAACATAATAAAATTTATTGGAGGCTAATTAAAGAATTGCTAATAAAAGGTAATTATCTATATTGTATATAGCAGCAATTCGGAAAGCGAATAGACTTTATAAATCCTACATGGTCTTATAAAGAATATAATACCTTGCTTCCTCGTAGGCATATATATATATATGCCTATATATTTTTTTTAAGTATGATAAATAACCAAAGGTTTCTGCAATATTGGAAAAATAAACTTGACATTCTGGAATTTTTAGATAATTTTCACTAATAATTTAAAGCTTTCTGCGTTCTTTAAACTCGAGTGTATTAAAAAATTTTATTACAACTTTCAGTACAAAATATCAACGATGCAAATAATAATCTTATAATTATATTAAATTAAACAAGATAATTCACATTGCTTACAACGTATCTTACAGTCTCACATAATAATACAATGATCAACTGACCACCAGGAGTATTTGCATAAATAAAAAAAATACAAAATAGCGAACAATACAAATGTACCACGCGGAATATCTCGCACTAGTTGTCCCTACTTATCCCCAACCTCAGATAAAAATATGATCTAAGTTAATCACACCTGTCGGAATTCAATATGCCTAGTCTGTGGAGATTCATACAAGTTAATTCTACAGGTTAGTCATACAAGATATCTTTCATGGTGGTGCTTTATTTTCCTTAAATAGTTGACAAGGTGTATTTGTTTTGTCCTTTAGATTATATCTGCTGGGAGACAGATTTAGATCTTACTATTGATTAAATAATGACGACATTTACTATAAAAGGAATGATGACATTTTTGAAGTGATAAATTCTATTGGCCCGTTGGGCACTTTCGACTTGGCTATGTTTTCGAAATCTCGCGTCACGCCAGATTTCTCGCGAGATCTTGCATCACGCCAGATTTCCCGCGAGATCTCGCATCACGCCAGATTTCTCGCGAGATCTCGCGTCACGCTTTTGTTTAGACACAAGTCAGATCGTGGAGAGGGAATATTATTAATACATTATTTACATTTATTAGCATAGCAATCAAATTAACACATAAGAATTAGTTAATATAATATAACAGCTGATTTCGCCCATCATCTGTAATTCTTAAACAAAACCCAGCGTAGATTATATTTTGGGGTTATGTTTACAACTTCAACCATTAAAATTTCTTGTGATGTTAATTTTCTTATATATTAGTTATACAACTAATGTAGGCTTCTATAACTATAAGTTATATGGGCTTCTACACGTTATAAGATTTGCTTTGGGGTTATAAACTGTATATAAAACTAACCTTTGATCATCAATATATTCGTTTATACAAATTTAAAGAAGGATACCTACTGTTTAACTTCGCAAACATTCGTACATCTTTGTATAACATATTTGATTATTAATTTCTTTACTGTAATATTAACAACTTCTAAATCATTTAATCTATCAATATGAAATAAAAGGTAACTAAAAGATAATATTTTTACCTTTCTTTAAATATATAATAACGGATATAAATAAACAATTTGAACAAATAGGCCTACAGTTTTATAATCCTTATAATTGTACACATTTACCGAGTTAAAAATCCCCGTAGTCATAGAAGTTATCACTTCCAACGTGTGGTCTTAAGCACACCCAGTTAATTTTTTTTGTTTTAGTATTTTTTGTGTGTCATCACAGATTTTTTTAGCTTTATCAGCTCATTCACTGCTTCATTTTCTTGTGTGAACACATGAAAAGAAACCCACTGCATTTTGCTTCAGTTCGAATTAGTCAATCATTAGAGATTGTATAACTCCGTTTTATGCTACTGACAATATTACTACAGTATTACAATGCAATTGCTTAGAGTCAAGATTTGAAGTCGATTGAAATGACAGTTTTGGTAAACTTAAAATATTAGTGTTGAGCCAGGGTCTTAAAAACAGTTGTTGCAGTGCTTCTTTGATGAAAAAATGCTTCAGAAACGGTCGACTTGATACTTGAAATCAATACCTTGTACTCTTACCCCAGAAGTACATAAAAAATATAAACCATAGTAATTCATAGTTTATTTAAAAACTAAAACCTAAATAAAAAAACAGGTGTGCTTAATATCACACGAGAGAAGTGTAAACTTCTACGGCAATATTCTAATTTACGCTTCAAAAGTATAGAAAATATTGAATAAAAACACAATTTATGAAATTAGGAAGCACAATGTTACCAAGTAAACTATTTTAACACAACTTACGAAATGAGGAAGCAAATGTACATTTCAAAGGAATTACCAAGTAACATATTTTAACACAATTACGAAATGAGGAAGCAAAATGTCCATTTCAGAGGTATTACCAAGTAAACTATTTTAACACAACTTACTAAATGAGGAGGTATTACCATTTCAGAGGTATTACCAAGTAAACTATATACTCTGCTATATACACATGTGTACTATACATAGTAGAGCGTGACGCGTTACGGAAAAAGCGTGACTGTAAAACCCGATTCACCGCCCGCAATTTTTAGACGAGGTGCTCCTATAGAAAGTTTACTCTTCAAAAATTATTATTATTACACGAAATGCTATCAACAAATATTTCAGAAATTTTTGTTACACCAATAAAATCAAACCCATACTTATCAAATATTGAATTCTCTTTGTAGGCCATTTTTATATTTTCAGACAATAACATTCATGCGTAGAAAAATAAGTTATACAAAGTTTTACCTTAAATGATAATAAACCTTTAATGTCCGAGTTGTCCTAACTCAGTCATATCTTAACATTATTTTGAACGTTTTCAAACCGTAACAACGTCTTTGCAGACTGAGAGGGTACTTACATCCCTACCAGTACTTCAAGTATTATTTACCCATCGGTACAAATTCCAAAACGAATACAGCCCAAAGTACACATTAGCAACAACAAATATGTAATAATAAACTCAGCTAACGGCCATACGGAGCTGTTTAGCCCCACACATAAATTAAACGAGCCCTATTTCGTGCCTTGCCATAAAATAAATGTTCCCTGTTGGAGACTGTAATATCAACATTTGTAATCATTACGGATGTAATTTGGAGTTGTGTGGGACTATATTACGTAACTCATTGGACGCGAGGCGTAGGAATCCGGTAGCTAGGTAGTAGCATTTACTGTAGGCTTAGATTAATAGAAAATAACCTTTATGCGATAGAAAGAACAAACTGGATTGTAGCTGATGTTTAACTGAAGAAGGCAACTTTGGGATCGAAACGCTATCGAAATATACAAGCTTTCTTTTGTGAGACTAATGAAGACAAAATATAGCATAACCTACTGAAACCGAACCTGCACATCTTGTGTTGGAAATGCCAGATTTAACAAGCTTAACGACGCGTTAACCAACTACCCCAACTAGTTCCCCAATGAAGGTAAATCGTGCCACCTAATCGTTATTTTAAACTTGGTTAAATTTGTAAAACAAACAAGCCATAGGATAATAAAATTGTGCAGATCAATTCCATAGATTCTGAAAAGTAGCGCGAATATACATTTTTAAAATTTATACGGTCACGTTATTAACCCCTTCTTTTTATAACTCAGTGGTTTCAATAAGTAATTTGTCATCATCAGGTAGAATCGATTGACTAACAAAGTAACTTTTAAAGAACTTTATACAAAAAATGATTTTGCCTCTTACTTTGAAGTATGAACTTTCAGGTCAACTATTGTAAATCCAAACTCCTGTTAAAAAGTTATCAAAGTGTTTTTACTTAATTCTGTGTTTCCTACCATAATGCGTAATATTTTTCTCGCCATGGCGTTGTTATTAATATAAGTTTGGTCAAACTGTTTTTCTTGTGTTTATTACTATACAAGTACTATAGTACAAATACTAAGTACAACAAGAATAGTAGTGAAATTCTTATCTCTAGTAAAATTTAGAGATTCGATTGAAACAAATTGAAAGATAGATCTGATTTAAGTAAAATATTAGTTTGTATAAAAATGAAACAAATAGGGCAGAACTAGAAATATTTAATCAACTATTAAATATTATAAAAATTTTAAATTAACACAGTTTCTTACAAAAAACGTTTAATATTCAAACGCGTTTCGGTAGCCAAGTCATCATCATTAGTGCCAGTTACAGATACAAACTTATACTTAATACTATGGTCCTTAACTATATATAAACAATGTAATCTGTGATAATCTTTATGATTGTGTATTAAAGATCCAGTAATCAAATTTGTGTATTTAAGTTGATACCAATTAAAACATATTTATGTATCATATAATTAATTCATTTTTGTCTTTTTATGTTTATATATAGGCCTATCGTAATGTATATTGTTTTATTAGACATATCTTGTACATAAATGAATTGGTGTATTATTATGTATATTTCTGGTTTGTATTTATTTTTGTTTTTTCAATTTGTATTTCTTTATACAATTTGTTTTCTCTTTCCAATCAACATCCCCGTTCTGTTTTCTTATTAACCATTACATATTTATACCATTAAGTTAAGAACTATATTAAGTTCGTTTGTAAATGTAACCATCACTAATGATGATGCCTTGGTCATCGAAACGCGTTTAAGTATTAAACCTTGCTTGTGCTAAACTGTGTTAATTTTATTGTGTATAGTGTTTATATCTCACAAGTCCAGTTTAAGATAATAATTGTATTAACTAATATATATTTCACAAAAGCAAACAGTTCAAATTTGTCATAATTTAATAAGACAGCGATTTGATGCTTCAAGAAATATTTTTCTTATGGGAGATAAAGTACGTCCAAACGAGGTAGGATTTTTTAATTGGGCAGACAGTCTTTTATTATCAGCTGAGCAAGAATGAGGTTTGCGTGCGAAACTGGAAAACTTATAAGTGGCAAGTAATAGAAGAATATAGCTTATAAAGAAATAACATTTAAACACTTTAAAATAAGTAACACAAAGAAAATACTTATTTTCTCTAAGTTGTACTCAGTTTCTCTTATGCGATTCTGAAATGTAAATACAACTATAAACAAAAGAACATTGGTAATACTAAAGAGGGTAGTTAGGGGAGGGGGGGCTACACTATACTTTGAATAATGTTATAAACCGCTTAACGTTTAAGTCTTGGCTTTATGCCGTATGTAATTTGTTTTATTAAGGCTTCTAAAGAATCACATTTAAATGCACTTGAAGTTATATGCAATGAATAAAACGGAAGTTGTAACATATAGTGACTAGGATTGCTTTGGAGTGTCGGTTTCGATTGAATGTCGTAAGACTTTGAAGTGTATAGAGAAGTGGTAAATGCGGTTTGTAACCACATACAGCATCCGCGTTAAAAAGTAAAACGGATACAAGAAATCAAATACATTGCACAACGTAGACTATGTTGATATATAAGATTTATTTTTAATGAAAAAACAAAATGTAGTTTTACTTACAAAAACATGCGATTTGAACATTAAGAAAAACATTCAACTGTAAATGTGATAGTTATATAAATAATGAATGCACAGATAATATTCACTCAAGCTTTCGCACTTTATCAGATTTTGCTCCAAAAATAAAGTTTTTACCTATATTTATTTTTTGTATTAATTTTAATTCAGACTTAGTACTATTACTGTTACTTTTATTATGTTTTTATTAAATTCTATTATTAAAAAGAACTATGTTTGTATAATGATCCGACTAAAATCTACTTATCCGATATTCGACAACTTAGTTCCTGTGTTATATATTATACTAACTACTATTTTAAATAAAGCTTAGAGTTGTACTTTAGAATTTCGTACTTTAAAAGGGGAAATGTAACCCGTATTAATTAATAGCATCACTGGTTTGTCTGTCAGTCACATTTTTCGTGAACGGTTACAAGTACCAAGCTGAAATTGTACATTCTTATAAAGCATATAATCCTTAAGACTAAATTCAACAAAAATTCTAGTCAATTTGTAGGGGGGGGGGGGGGGGGGGGGGTTGTGATCAAAATATGTGTCGAATGAAGTATCTTTTAAGAGGGCTTTACTTAAATAGACACAACTATTTGTTTAAAGAATTCTGTGATATGTACTTTTCAAGTTATTTTCGAAAATATAGCTTTAAACACCATTCTTGTCCCCTAATTCCGCAAGACTTTCAGCTTTTTTTCTCCCAGAGGTGAAAAATCTTCAAAAAGACACCATTGCACGCAATGGTAGTGTGGAAATATCCACTAGAATCCCCTCCGGTTATCATAACCAGTTCACCAGACCGACAAACGATTTTCTTTTCTTACTAATAGTTCGCAGTGTATAAGAGAATTGAAAAACTAAAAATTCTCCGCTTTATTACGCCATCAGGTCTTGAGGCTTCTTTCTGATAAGTGTTCTGGATGTAGGCGGTGACATCCGTCGCCTTATATGCTTCCGCAATCGCATGTCAGTTCCAGATGCGTACCACTTCATCTCCTCCGTTACCAGGCCAATTTGCAGGTCACAATGGAGATCTTTATTCCGTACATACTATGGAGCGTCGATTTCTCCTCGCAGAACTTTGTTCTGGAATTGTTTGATCATCTGAGCATTTGTACAGCCCCATAATTGTAGGCCATACGTCCACACTGGCTTCAAAATTTGCTTATAAAGCAAGATTTTGTTTTCAATCGACAGTCCGGAGTTACGTCTGAGCAGCCAGTAAAGGTTTCGATACTTGATGTTCAACTCCTCTTTTTTCTTTTTCACATGCTCTTTCCACTTGAGCTTTACATCCAGGGTCATACCCAAATATTTAGCAGTGTTAACGCAGGGTATGATTGTTAATGGTAATGGGGGGGTTACTATCTTCTTATATGTGAAATTTGTCTTCATTGAGTTTTATGCGCCATAATTCTGTCCAGTTTACTACTTTGCTTACAGCTTTTTGCAGCTTATTCCTGGCACAATCAATGTTTTCGTCGACCGCAAGGATTGCTGTGTAATCCGAAAATGTTGCCATCATAGTTTCGCCATCATGCACTACATCTCTGGTGTACGATAGAGTACAGGGCCGAGGACACTTCCCTGGGGAACGCCTGCTACTATATCTTTCAAGTCAGAAAATTCTAAGTCTTATCGAACTCTAAAGCATTTGCCTGCTAGGTATGATATTAGAACCTCAAAATATTATTTATTTAGATCTCTATGGAATTTGTAAATGAGGCCTTCATGCCAAACCTTTTCAAAGGCTTGCGCAACGTCAAGGAACGCTGCAGAACAAATTTGATTTTTTCGAGTGCGTTTCCACCATATTGGTTATGCGATGTACCTGGTCTATTGTCGAATGCTTGCTTATGAAGTCAAACTGATGGTTCGGTATCAGCTTTCTTTTTATTAAGAACGGATCAAGTCTTTTCATGAGTAGTTTTTCAAATATCTTTGACATTAAATGTAATAGAGAAATTGGTCTATACGATGTGACCTCTGAGGTTGGTTTTCCTTGGTTTTGTATAACAATAACCTCTGCAACTTTCCATGGTCGAGGAACGTGCTTGAGATTTATACAGTCGTTAATTATGTATTGTAATTTAATGAGTGCTATCTCTGATAGCTCCTTGATAATCCGTCCTGTAATAAGGTCGAAACCAGGCACTTTCTTGTTGTTGAGGTGTCTACATGTGTTCGAGTTCTTTAAGAGAGACGAGGGGTAAAACCAGCGTCGTCTACCTTATCTACAAGCACTGTGTTTTCTTTATCTGTGAGTTGTTCGAAATGTTTAAAAACATTTCATAGGTGGTCTGCGAAAATATCAGCTTTTTTTGAGTTACCAACCCATAAACCATCTTGCATTTTTAAGGGTGGATCCTGAAATGGGGGGCCTTTTAAATCGCCTCGCTGTTTTCCAGAGCGAGTAGTTTGTTTTATCATTAGCAGTCAGGATACTTAGGAATTTTCCAAAAGACTCATTTTTTTACTAAGACGAATTACCATAAAAAATGTTTGCATTAATTTTATCACCAGGAAATCTTGATCGTTGCCACTTTCTATTCCCTTTCTCCATGATTAGTTCTATGATATCGGCCGGATAGGTTGTTGCAACTTGATGGATTTTATTTACAGTCGGTATACTATTTTCCGCTGCTTCCTGTAAGTCGGCAACAAATTGTTCAATTTCTTGATCTATTTGACTCACACTCGGCACTGGTAGCTCAATGTCAATAAAGTTCTCAAGTTCAGTTCTGAATTTGTTCCAGTTAGTTTTAGTATTTGTGAGTCTGGGATGTTGTTGTTTTTGAAGAATAGATTCACTGACTGACAGAATCAAAGGAGTATGATCTGAAAAGAGATCATCATTAGCTTCAGCATACATATGATTGCTTGATAACCCCTTGATGACAAAAAAGTTAATTAAGTCTGGTATTTTCATTGGATCAGTTGGCCACTGGTAGGTTGGTGATCGTGAAGAGATAAATACGCAATTGTAGTAACATCCTGCCTGGTAAAGCTTTTTAGCTTTTGAGGTGATCAGTCTCGAACCTTGTGAATGTTTGGCGTTGAAGTCCCTCCAATTATGAAGTAGTTTCCCAGTGTCTTATATTGAAATAGTCATCTCTCTTGAGGGAAGACCTAGGTGGGCAATAAATGGCAGCAACCTTGAAGTCTATATTCTTCATTTGAATATTAATAGCAGTCAGTTGTAATGTTTGCTTTATAGTTTCAGGCTCTTCATGATGCTGGATTTTGTTTTTTATTAGTACCACCGTACCTCTCGTGCTGTATTAGTCGGATGTGGAGTGCGGTAGCAGGCAATTTGGTATTCTGACATGTGACTGGTTCGTAAGATGAGTTACTGAAATTAGGCATATATCAATTTTTCATTTCTAAGAAATATTTCCAATTATTTTAGGTGTTGGAGTAATCCATTCACATTCCATGTGGCTATTTTAAGCGAGCAAATCAGAAGACTTGCAGCTGAAATGTTTCACAAATACAGTACCTGGATTGTGAAAACTAATATAACAAATACAAACTTGTGTTAAAACATAATGAAAAGTATTTTCTTCATGCATACTTTGCATTTAGAGCACCCTCTTCCTCTGGTTTGCCACCACCAATCTATAATTTATTCTCTTCGTGGTTATTGTTATTGGTTAGCTGGTATTGGTTAGATTGGTATATTAAGTAGGTACATGACATATTAAGGTGTTGATATTAATAATATCGCTTTGCTAAAGGTTTGGAATTGCTGGCAGCACGGAACCTTGGCAACTCCCTCTTTTCTGGTTTTTTTTTTATAATGTAATCTGGCTAAACCTATAAAGATTATAACAATATACGGAACAAATTATGGCAATACAAATACGTAATTATATATTTTTGTTTGATTAAATACTTCGTTTATACTTTAAAGTCGCCGAAATTGCGCAAAGTACGTACTAAAATTTTGTATTTAATGTGAAACTAACAAAACGTTGATAAGTACGTACCGTATTTATTCAGACTAGTCAAGATTGTTATACATGTATGTTTTAACCATGCACATGGTTTTATATATTTGCCATATAACCTCACAAAGCTAGATATCTGGAGAACCATTTTACTAAACTACACTTGTAACGCCTGCAGGCTGGTCACCTACAATAGAACGTAATTCTCCTTTATCTAAACATTCAACCTTAATTCCACAAATAACTTACAAAACAAAAGGACTTTTCCTTTATTTCTTTATTCTGCAAACTTTATGAATATTGCGCTCAGCGAAATGATAGCTTTAACGGAACACCATATGTGTGTTTATCCTCGGAAAATTGCATCACTTTTCTTGCGGATAATGTGTGCATAGAGGGGATTTGGCGCGCTTGTATCTTACCTCAACTTCTTCGCGTAGACTGACAAATTGCAATAACCAATAACTTTAAATGTATTTCTCCGAAGATTGTTTTAATTACACTGCACGAATGTGAGTAGCACAAAACGTCAGCTGTTTTTGACGTCATGTGGTAAGGATAGTAAGGCATATCTCACAAATTAAACTACTTGTTCATATAAGTAATCTAACTTTGCCAATGCACTTTTTCAAGAACAGGCTACTATTTTGCTTTTTTAAGAAAGAAAACTGCGAAAGTATATGAAGTAATTTTAATAAATACATACGCATTTAGAAAAGAAAACTTCTTTCCTGAATAACAAACATGTGCTTGAATAAAACCGGTCTTAACGTTTATATGGCTCTGAATGCTTACTACGTTGAAATTTGATGAAATGGGTGTTCCTGTCATATGAGAGTAGAACACCGTATTCATGCTGTGAGAATACAGAACAAAACTCTAATGTGAATGTGTTGCAAGCCATTAAGTGTGTAGACTTCAACGGGCTTAACATGAGGTTAGCATTTCAAATAACATCACACAATGAAAATACTCGATGACCGTCTCTTCGAAAAGACAAAAATTGGGAGACTGTTAAAAGATAAGATTAGATAGACTGTTAAAATGTAAAATGTTAGGAGGCCATGATCAAAGATGTATTTAGAAAAAGAAAACATAGAGGGTAAGAATTTGAGTATTTGTTTCAGAATAAAATGACAAATTGAACTTCAACTAAGTATACTGAATTGATTTTGTAAAGTGTTTGATAATCTGAACCATTACTCCTCCTAGTAAAACTAATAGTTACAAACATGGATAGTATGGAAATGTAATGGGTTGCATCAAAGGAGAGTGCATCAAAGGAGGTTCATTATAATACATAATGAACTATAGATTATTATGTAAAGATATAAATAATATTCATTATGATAATAATATGATATGATGATTATTTATTGATAATGAATAATAATGATGTCTTGTGATTTGGGAATTAAATAAAGTTATTCCTCACTCCTTTACTCATTGCGTGCGATAATTTCTTAAAATTATTTTATAAATATAACTTTAGATGAATAATCGATGCAGCATACGCTAACATCATTGCAGGTAAAATATTTAGATGAGAAGTAAGGCAATAACGCGAAACAAATCGTTAGAAACTTAAATATGGCATTTACACTTAAATTCGAAAGACTAAAATTTTTACGTTAGTCTTTTTTAATCACCAATAAACAGATTGAACCACAATTCCGTCAACATTACAGAGGCAAGATATTTTCCACAAGATAATGATAAAATTGGAATTCTGTTATTAGAGAACTGTTAAAGTAAATTCACATGCCGCTTTCATGTAAAAATTCTCCATAAAGCATATTGTCTTTCTTTTCTCCGCCGATATAAATGTTTGATGCACAGTATCCGCTCGTATCTATACACTCATAGTTTATTTAAACTTTCGGCGCATTCCTTGCTTGGCGACAAAGTTGGCGTTTCTTTATTATTTAAACCCAATCTGCCTGGACACGTGTAAGTAGTCCTAAAAACTTCTTAGAAGAAACTATACATGCTGTATTGCTTCCACATCACACTCGTTACTCGTCCAGGTCTGATCGTTTTATTTTGACGTATTTAATTCCGTTCTGTAAAATTAAAGTTGTTTTAATTACCATTTGTACCGCAGAAAGGTCATCTTCATTTTAATACTAATTTTCTAATTTCGTAGATTGTATTGAAAATTTGTACCAACTTTAATTTTAAATACTCTCACTATCCACTCATATTTTATGAGAAACAAATACTCTCTCACTAGTTAATTCAAAACACACCACGGAAACATAATTAATTATATATAAAATCCGTAAAAATTAATTTTACCATCTCAAATATACTCAAATATTTTGCCCAAAATGATACCGTAATAAAACCATTCAGTCTCTAAAAATACTTGATGTAATTTTTAAGAGCACCATAAATAATAAAATACGGAATAAATAACTCGGTACATTAAACGAAACTATTGGGTCAACTGCTAAAACGGGCAATGATCAAAATGCACAATCACACTACTGTATCTAACGACGATTTAAATATACTGTGACGTCAGATTTTAATGGTTTGAAAACGGTCATATCTAGAACCAAGCAAATAAAAGTAAGACAGACATATAAATACTTCTGACTGAATGTTGACTATGTAATTATATTTATAGGCAAAAATAAAAATTCTGTCATCTTTAAAAAGGTTAACAACTGGAATTAAAATGGCAGTCACTAAATAAAAGACTTAGACTTCTTTATTACTTTGCTGATCAGAGGGAAGCCAGATATGCATATAGTAATACGTTTTAGGTGCCACAGCAAATAAATGTGTACATAGCTTCCCGTAAAAGATATATACAGTATATTGTTTAAATTAAATATACAAACGAGTTCTTAGCCTACTCGGGAAAGTCGATATTATCCACAATTTAAAGATTTTTTCAAATAATTTCAGTTATTTCTGAGATTGCCTCAAACAAACAGAATCAATATGTATCTCTTTTTAATATTAGTAGACCCTGCAGATAAATTCAATAAACTTTTATTAGATCAAAATGTAAACTATTTTAACAAATTTTGTTACTTTCCTATTTTCGTATGAAATAAAACAGAAAGTACAATAGACCTAAACGCCCAACCACAAGTAAGCATTGAATGTAACCTAAAAACCGCTCAATGTTCACTTTAATTTAACAAACAATACAGAATCAACTCCGCTCTTGGCAATGGCGTTAGAACTATTCGTTCAAACAGTTATTTGTTTTATCCGCAGCAAATTGTTTTCAAACACTATTTTTGTCGCAGAGTTAGTTTCCGCTGCTACTATTTCTCGCACGAAAGAATTCGAATAAAAACACTGCAATTTAATTAACTATTGTACTTGGCGTGCGTTATAACGATAACATTTTAAAAATAAGGAGATTAAGGGATTATTTAATGCAACATTTGAGATTTTTAGTTTTTTGTCAATTGAAAAAGTGGTAGAAAGAAAAATAGTATTTCTACTAGTAAACACTCTTTCGTTTTGACAGAATGTTTAGTTAATCGATTCAAAACGTTTGAAAGTAAAAGATCGAAGTGTAAATGTAAAATTGTTGATAGAAATTTGTTCTGTAAAATGGCAAGAGCCACCATAAACACAAAAAACGAGCAAGAAATATTATCTAAGCCTAGTAAAATTTAATATCATACATTCCAGTAGCACACATTTAAAAGCATTTGAAGTACAATCCGATTAAGTGTAGAACTAGGTATATAAAATGTTGTATAAATACTAAATATGAAACCTTGCAGGGATGTATTTACCCATGAAATCCCAAAGTGTAAATAATGAGATCTTGAGTAGTAGCGATGATATATGTAGCGAGCATAGCGCCTATATGTAGAGTGGAACACGTCATTAGTAAAGTTTAATAATTACAGTAACTATGGTTACCATCATAACGGTCTGTTATTATAAGTCTTTTAAATAAACACAGGTAGAATTTTTAAAAAATATTAAAATAACAATACAATTAATAATAATCCATTTTTTAATGCTTGTAGCCTTACTGGATTGTTAATTATTTACTAACTTTAATTACCTTATGGCGATTCTGTCGAACAATCCTTGATTTGAAGTAGTTTGTATTTCCTTATCACATGGCGCGTCATATGATAATTCAATACAAACTACATCAAATCAAATCATAAGGTAATTAAAATTATTTAATAATAATCAATAAATAAATATTACGGGTTAAATCAGCGCACAATTATTAGTAAGCTTAACACTAATTTAACGAAACATAATTATATTTTAGCTGGAACGTTGCCCTCAGATATAGATAGGAATAATATAGTAATACGCACAATAAAAACATATTCATTACTTGGAAAGATGAGCAATGCATATTAGTCAAAATTACCTAAAATGTTGTCCCAGATAACCTAAACTAATTCATTTCTTAACATTGTATAATCGGCCCATATCGTTACAATTTGCTTAGTCGAATTTATTTTAGATTCAGGTATACAATGTACTCTCAATGGTAGTTTGTTTACAAGAACATTTCATAATGTGTTGCGAACATTAAATTTAATTGGACTTTTATGTTGTCGTTTAAAATATACAGCTAGGAATGAAACAGCATAATTTTCTTTAAAGGTTTCCGACTATGGTATTACTTTGCTAAACTGTTTGATTCATTAACAAAGCATGTGTTATTTACGCTACTTAGCATAAGTACGAATAAGTATGTTGTCAAGTCCTTTTTAACAAACAATTATACAGAGAGTTAATAAAGTCCCTTTAACCCCCCCCCCCCTCCCCTAACTATTTGTCTTACTGAAAATAAGTTAAAAAAACTTTGTATGTCTTGTGTTGCAAAACAGGACAAATTTTTTGACCCTCTATGATTTTGGGGGCCTAGGTGGGTAAAGGGGGTTAACAATTTCAAATATAAAGGTAGGACATGTAATACACCATTAAAAAACTTATTAAAAGCGAAACACAATGGCGCAAACTAGAGCTTAATATCTTACTCTGTTTCAAAGTAATGGACATTCAAAGTCCTGGAAAATAACATACAATCTACTTATTCCTAATATTAACAAATTAATAACGTGCTTTGATGCTATGATAACAATATCATTTTCCAGAACTTTGATTGTCCATTACTTTGAAACGAAGCAATATACTAAGCTCTAGTTTGCGACAATCTGTTTCTCTTTTAATAAGCCGTCAATTGTGTATTACATGACCCTACCTTTATGTTTGAAATTGTTTACCCCCTACCCCCGCAAGCCCCTCCCAACACAATCATAAACGTTCAGAAATGTCAAAAAATTTACTGTTATGCAACACAAGATATATACAAAGTTTTGTTAACTTATTTTCAATAACAAAAATAATAAAGGGGGTTAAAGGGACTTTATGAACATTCTGTATATTATTGTTATTTGTAAAACGTATGAATAAAAAACCTTAATTAAAAAAAAGAATCATTATTGATATCGCTTGTGTATAAGTCTCAGACGGACTGTCTAAAGAAAACTAAACTTTGATTAACTTCGACCTCTTATACGAATTGTATGGGAGGGAAAATTTAAGAACTTGTTACCCATAATGGGTGTGAGAATGTTTGATAAAGTAACTCGGCATAAATATCAACTAAACCAAAGCCATTAGTTTTGGCTCAGTAGATAGGGGAGGCGACTTTACAAAGTTTTAGCAAATTCTTTTAAATAAAATATAGATAATAATCGTTTTAAAAATAATAATATATGAAGTTTTCCAGTATCATTGTAGTTTAGTCATACCTGTTACTTTGTATATGTATAACCCGTCGAGTAGTGTTAAAACCCTCTGAGGATGATGACCATGTCATCGAAACGTATTAAACATAACTTACAATTTAGTTGTTTAGTTATTGTTTTTTTCCCTGGTTTTGTGGTTCGGGGTTTTTATTCAACTCAGTGTGCATTTATCAAGTTTATTAAGGATCTGCTCCACGAACAAGATTTATGACATTCTCATTAAATCACACACTCAATAAACCGAATCAGCTGTTTTATAGCTATTACTCAGCGTAATAAAAATAGTCGCATTAAAAAATGTAGTTTTTTTATTTAACTCCATTTGTCGCGTTTCTCTATAAAATGTCACGTTAGTAGGTCACCTCCTTTAAACAAACATCATTAAAGGTGAGACAACTCGTAAACTGTCTCTTCCAATAAGTATAAAACGCGAAGTAAACAAATGGAACCCAAGTTAAAGTTGAAGGAAATATAAACAAGGTTTATTTCAAGTACTAGCACGTAGTAGACGTGCCACAGAAGAAACTATGGCCTCTCAAAATGCATAATCAAATATTTTGTTTTGATTAATTGAATGTGCATACTTACTTAATATCTTTGATTTATTTTATAAATTTTTGACTTTTATAAAATTGAATTGTGATATTTTTATCTTTTCCGGAGAAACTCGACTATGACGGACAGACAGACATGCGAATGGTCCTATACGGATTTAGTTTTCCTTTTTAAGGTACGGAACCCTAAAAACTCCGAAAATTAAAATATTAAGGGTCTGCTCCAGTAAACGAGAAAGCAACCGGCGACGCCAGCGCTTCACTCTATATCCGTATCTCAACAGTGCAATTTCTTGCAGCTGAGCACTTTAACATTGCCTCATTTCAAACCATTTTATGAATCCATCTTTGGTAATTGAGTGCCGAAAAGAACTGAATATTCTTTATAAAATTGCGGATCCGGCTTGCGATTCACTTTTAATTAGAAATTGTTTACTGTGTAAAGAAAAAAATGTAAACTTGATACTTAAAAATGTCAATTACGTGACAAATGAAAGGAATTTAAAAAATGTGAAACGCAAAACGGATGCGTATTGTGACCGAGTTAATATGAAACCTTGCAAACAATTTTATGATAAAAAATAAACGAAATAAATGGTTTGAAATTTAACATTGCTCTTAAGCGATAAAAATCCAAGATGGCCGCCACTACAGCAGACCCTTAACTAGAAAACATAATAAAATTGTATTTTAAGCTTTTATTAATCCAGGCTTTTGAGGTAATTTTATATTTTACATTGAATATGAAAAGAAATCGAACTCTCGTTATCTTCTAACTGAATCTCAACTTTGAAAAAGTAAAACGTAAAGAACCAAAGTATATAATAGACAAAACCCAATCAGCTAAGATGACATGCATTTCTTTTCTATCCTCAATATTCAAGCAGGCACTTATACTGATACAAAACTAACTATCGATGACGAAATTAAAGATTAAAACAAGAACTATAATATCAGACTATTATTACTTAGATTCCTCCAGGGCAGAGAACACTACTACACAGACAAGGTTAAACGGATAATTAATCAATGGATAACCTTGCTCGTTAGCCGTGCCGGATATCAACCTGCACTTCCGGGAAAAGTGTTCCTGCAGTAATAGTAACCAGCGGTTAAAGGAAGCATTGATTATCCTGGATAAGAAGACAACCGCAGGCAACGTATGTTTGCTTACGTGACAGTTTGATTAAAACGAGTCAGTGACTGGCGGAGCGGATCCTTCACCACTCAACGGGTTAAATAAAGTGTTTCGACTGATATAAAATAATGCAAATATATTTCAGTGACTGCTAAACATCGAGTAATGTAACCAAAGTACCAAAGGTTGCAGCAAAGATCTGTGGCCGGTATCAATACTATTTTTAGTTTTACGACTTTTCATAGAAATACATAATACTAGCTTACCCGTGCGTTTATTTCGCAAGTTAGGAGTACTTACCTGTTTTAAAACATTGATTTAATTAAGTAAATTACGTTTATTTATTTACTTTGATTTAATATGATTGATTTGTACGATAGATTACCTGTTTGAACTGTTTTTAATTTCCCAAGCTCTTCCCAAGTACTTTCTTCTCCAAGATTCTTCACTTCTATTATTTGCATTTACAATTGCAACAAATCATATGCTTTTAAACTTCTATTTATTTACGACTATTTTTCTTAACTAGCTGACCCGTGGGAATATTTCGCAAGTTAGGAGTAGGCCTAATTACCTGATTTAATACATTGATTTAATTAAGGAATTTATGTTTATTTATTTAATTTGATTGATTTATGTGACAGATTATACTTGCATATACATTGTAAACAATGTAACAGCTGTCATGTTAGTTAAACAGATTGTTAATAGATGGCGATTTTCATTAGAAACCATATGAAGTATAATATAAAAGTTTTTTAATCAATATTTGCAACGAAAACATGAATTTTAAGCTGTTTGCCTATTTTTCGTCAATAGCGCAGAACATAAGTTTTAAAATGAAGCTTGAATAATTAATTTTGGTGAAGAATTAAAGGAGATATCGCTTAGCGACAAAAAACACCTTTGAGAAATAATATATAAGGATTAGAAAAAATTACAAACTGTTAAAAATGTATGTGATGAAATTATAAAAGAGGTGTATAGTATTTGCAAAATATTTATAACGTGAATAATTTATACCAAATACTACTTTCAGAATTTGGCAGCATGTTGTTTAGAAAATTATAGGAGGGACACGTTTTACACATATCTTACACATAGGTAACAAAAATAAAAAAAAAACAAACTGTATTTCCAAGCTCGTTGCACTTTCCACGTACAGGGGAGGTAAAACTTTTTATTTATTTATATCTGTAATTGGAAATACTAAACATATCCCGCTGTTGATTGTGCTATCACTAAGGAATTCGAAAAAGATATGACTATTATTTTCCTAGCTTCATTACTTTGCTGATGTCATCAAAAACTATTTATGTGCACAATAGATCAGCGAAGGGCCTAAAATCTTCTAATTCCTAAGTCGACTCAGGCTTGTACAAATATTGAATTTCTTACCTTAACGAAAATTCAAAATTTTCGTTCCTGTTTGATAGCCTGGCGTTCGCCCATTTACGAAATAGCAATGAACAAACAATCATTTAAGCCACCAATTACGAACACCGATTTAAAGTTACATTATTGATGTACATGAGGGTTCCTGCTCGCAACGTTCATTAACCCTCGCAACGACTCGAGGTGAAGCAAATATAAACAGATTATTGTATACTTTAATATTTAAACGCAAGTAGCGATTGAGACACTTGGACCTGGGTAGTATGGTGGTGAAGTGGTGACGTAAACCTGACGCATGAGCAGTAAGGCCAAAGTGTTTGCTTAAATAACAGGATTGTTTTATAGAATAGAGAGATAACGTAGTAGTATTTTAATTATTTGGAAATTAACTATTTCTACAAGTAGAATAACACCTTTTAGCACTTAACTTACCGATTTAGTTAAGATATACTGGAATTTTTTAGGGGTTACTTCACGAAGAGATCTGCGCCACCCTAATCACTACACCATACCTACTTTTAATGAAAAGAAAACTTCCTCTTAGACGCTTCAGTTTGTGCGCCCCAATCCAACTCATTATAATTATAATTTTTAGTAACGAAAGGAAAGTACAATCGTCATAATCAGGTCCCGTTTCATGATTTCAACTTACTAGAACAACTTCCTGCTGCGTGTATACTTCATTATAATTATTTGAAGAATGCTTAAAAGCTTACGTAAAGATTTAACAAAAATAAAGTCTGACAATGTTTTATTGAAAACAATAAATCTAGTAATCGTGTAAAAACTATCACGTTTGCACGAGTTAAAAGTAAAGTCAATAGAGCAGGAGAAGAGCTCCTCTCTCTCTCTCTCTCTCACGCACAGCTGAGATTGTAATTAAATACTACAAATTAATTGGCAAAACAGATTTTGTTTACTGTGGAAATTGCAGGTAGGCCTATATACAACTTAAACGTAGTCCTATATTACAGAAAACAGTGCTACAGAAAAATATTTCCTATCAACAGAAATTATTGGTGCTTTCCCATAATATCGCAAAATAAATTTGGTTCGAAAAACAATAATAACTCCATTTTAAAATTTGCAAACAGAACAATTAATTTAAATCGATTTTTAATTAAATTTTATAAAAATATCGAGTTTTACTCCATAATTTAAAATGAATGGAAAATCAAAATATAAAAATTTGATTTTTAATGTGAGTAATTTTGTCGCATTTTCAGTAAAATAATGACGGAGTATATTTAAATAAATCTCGTGTCTAAAGTTTGATCAATGGTTATACAAGCGAAAGTGCATAATTGAACAGTGCCAAACAAATAGTCACTGAACACAGCTACCATTTCCCCTAGACACCAGATGATAATGAGCGACGATAAATGGACGAATTTCTATTTATTCCTCCCAGAAAGCATTATTTTACTGTTTTTTTATGCAAATGAATCTCTGTTTTATGTAAACTTGTGAAGCGAACACATATGTTAAACTATTTATTATTCAACGGACTTGGCTCTTATTTAAACATATTACTTCCAGCTTCCACCGACAGAATGCGTGTGCAACAATGTAAAAGAAATATATTACCGCGAAGACGAACACGCTGCAGGTCTACATTCATTATAAATAGTTCAGACATCTTTATAAATACCTCAGTATTCAATATGGCCTACTGGATTCCGATGAAACTATATGTTACTCACACCTAGATGAAAAATTATTGTTGGTTAAAAACTATAAAGGATTTTATTTATTAAAAAAAATATTTGTGAGTGGTCTCCAAAATAATTAAAAGACAATTATCAAAACTTCATCTTTAGAGTTTTCAAACTCCTAAATCTAAATATATATTTTTTTTTAATCTTTTTGATTGATTAATCTCTACAAAATGGATGTTTCACTGCCGGTATGTCGGACTTATATACCGATATTTAGAATCTGTCATTATATTTGCTGGGCAGGTTTCAATCAGTTCTTAAGTGCCCAAATGTCAATACGGATAATGCAAAAATCCAAATTGTACGCGGTTTATACGTTTTCTTACAATTTGTAGTGACAGTAGATGCTTTAAAACGTTTCTCTAGGTTTACCTCCAAAAAGCGTTTTGGAAGCGGCGATAGCTCGGAGGTGCTTCAACACCAAGCAGTTATAGGTTCGAATCTGGCTACTGACTTGGCTTCTTCTTGTGTTTCTCTACTCTCCTCCATACTTATAACGCGTCCCGCGTTTGACATTTCGGTCACAATTTGTTTACCTATTTTTACTGCCGCGTTCCTAAATAATATTGTATTAGCTGATACAATGCAATAAACTAGTTGTGAAGTTAAGTTCGTAGTGTTGTCTGCTGGTTGACAAATTTGTATCGTCCCCGTTTAATCTATGGTTTAAATTAATGGTCGCGCTCATCTGCAGTAGTTCCATTTTGAGTTTTTTAATAGAATTTTTCCCCACATAAGCCTTGTTTATGAAAGGCGTTTGACACTTTACAATCAATCAGAATCAGTGTTTCCGAAATGTTGGATGAATACTGACATAATCTTTACAAACTTGACTACTGTTCCGTTTAATTAATTTATGTAAGAAATCAGTTAAACAAGGTTAAAATTATCATTGATTAAAAAAAAATATATTTTTAGTTTGGGTTTTTAATTTATGTTCTAGCTCAGCTCTTTGAATAATCCCCTAAAAAATACTGTTTCAATATTCGGATCAGAAATGTTCTAAGTATAAATTGCTTTGACCTGTCAGCTTATGTTTATAAATGCTGAACTTCAAAGCTCTCTTAATTAGCATCGTGTTAATATATTAAAAACTAAAGGCTCTTGTGTTGTACAGCTTTTATTTCACCTTTTTCAGCAACCTATTCTGTTCTGTCATTAATTTTGTTACCGAACTAGACACAACACAGGGTGCAAAGGAACTGATGTAAACTCGTTGTCGGGGTGAAAAACGGGTCCCGTCGTCGGTCGTGAAATGAACAATAGAACCTTCCCCACACCTGGATTCCAAGAAGAACAGAGACCTATCCACTGCTCTGCCGCGGGACACCGAACGCCCTGTGTAAATGCACCTATTTGGCTCAACGTATTTAGAGCGAACGCGCGACAGTCTTAGAAGCAGCGTTTCAAGTATCTGTCGCGGGTATCTAGGGAAGCGGCGCGACGTCCCTCCGGCGATACAAATTTTTGAGCGTTGTGCATAAATGCTCCCATTTCATTCAATAGAACTAGGAACGCGTCGCGTCTGCGCAAAACGCCTTGTATAAAACCAGCCTTAGAGCTAATGTATTTGTATGATCTTTTATTGATATACTGGTAGATAACTTAAAATGCAGTTATTAAATATTATTCAATGCCAATGAAAATAACTTCATATTAAGTTCAGTTTTACTTTTAAGAATTTAATAATTTCGAGATGTCGACAGTACGGAACTCTCAAGCGAGTAAAACTAACTTTTCATAGTTTTATCATCCAACTATTCATCTTCATCTTGTTTAATGAAACTCATATTTCAAGTTATTTTTCACTCAACTAATAACACGTTTTTCTAACTGAAGTTCAAACTAAAAATGTAATTTTATTAACAACAAATTATTTTGTAAATACAGTATAGTGTCGTTTTAGGCTTTCAACATTTTCTTATAGTCTGTTTGATATATTAATATTTTGAGTTTCTTTGTCAACTCAATACAAAATTTGATTTTTGATACCCCACATTTATTTCTTAAAAAAAGATAAACTCGTTTTTACTCCACCATTTTATATTTATATAATATTGTTTAAACATCTACCGTTCACTTGATTTGTAAAAAGTAATTTATTTGTAATAATAATTGAGGTAGTTTACGTTTTAGAGTTCTAAAATTATAACCAGCGTTTTGACTTAGGAAGGGTAAAAAGTTAGGTTATGTCAAAATGTTTTCTGGCTTGATCCTAGCAAAAGTTAACCTGAGTTAGATGCCAAAGTAATTCCCTAGCTCGTATCATCCTGTAAGCCGCACTTAGTGTCTGACCATACTTAACCAATGTTTTACGATCGTACTTCTCCAAACTTTGCAGACGAATGCTCACGAAACTTTGCACGCTCAGGTCATGAATGTTCTACACGTAGCCTTACTTGATCGATAGTGTGTGTGTTCCTTATATTTATGAAATCTTGTGGATATCCAATTAAACTTATAGGCTCGGAAAGTTGTTAAATGGCTTATCGTCATATCTTGAATGTTAGTTATTTTTTACCGTATAAAGAGAATATATTCCCCCTTTAACATCCACACTTTGTTTTCATCTGAAACGGAATAATACAGGGAAAACATCTTCAGTAGTTGGAATATATATAATAGCCCTATTCGAGCAATGGAAACACACACTATACTGCACGTAATAAACACATTCTTGATGTAATCACATTGTTTGGATCACTTAATTCAGATCGTTTAAAATGTCACCAATGACTTTAGTTCATTTATAAATAGCCTGATTACAAAAACACCAATAACATCCCAAAATTGTATTCCTGTATCAGAGAGAGATACACATTTGAGAACTTGATGAAAATTGAATAAATCGTGATCTCCGAGAACATAATAGGAGCAATTTAAATTTTATGGTATTATTTGGACACATTTTGTTAAAATAAATATAGATAGTGATAAGATCGCAAGACTTAATAAATACACATTATAATTCATGTTCCTGATAAAAATAATTTTCAAAGAAACGATTTAAAATTGTCTAAGATGAAAATTGATTTCAGTCAGATATTTTATGTTTTAATACGTATAAAAGGCCTAAAACTTCTCTATTCGCGTTTTTATATATTGTGAAGCTTGGTTTTACCTGCGTCTTATTTACATTCTGTGGCCTGCCTGTGCTTTGTGTTACCATTTTGTATCTCATGTTTCTGTTTTTACAATTTTAACCTTTCTATTCTAATGGTCTTTTTTAATTTCCTCTTCTTAAGAGGAAATCTGTAGTGTAAGACGTTGCTGACTGATGGTTTGCGAATAGTAGGCCTACCAACTACAATTAACTGATTTTAACTCGGACAATAGATAGTAAACACAGATATCTAACTGGATTAAGAAAGTTGTTGAGTCAAAATCAACCGTATTGTATTGCCAAGTTGAAAAGCTATTCGACAGACAGTAGACGACTTTCTCCCCCTCGTCTTACCATTTGGCGTGGCAAAACTTCTCAGTTGTAGAAAACGGTCAGGCTGATTTCAATTTACACGGATTGTCTGTCAATTTACAGATTTTTACTCTTATCATGTCAAAGGCTCACTGGATATATGATTTTATATTCTAAAGCTCGGGTTATATTGGTCGAGTACATAGGCAAGCTGACTCTGCATAGTACTCGGCACAGTTTGTACTCGTTGCATTTTATAAACGTTCGTTCACATGCAGTATAGAAAAGTATGACAGTAGATTTGTATGCAGCAGTTAAAATATGCTATAATAGGATATCTTTTAATAAGTGCTTAAAAAAAGTGTACTGCGTATTATTAGCTCAAATAACAGTTCAACAGCAGTGCACAACGGCAGTCGATTCGAAATGGCACAAAAACACGTTTCTTTATTCGCACTCTCCACTCGACTTAACGGTTACACAGGGCGAGTAAGGTTTCATAATAAAACCGTTGGTGGTGGAGGAAGGCGAGTGGGCGAGCAGGTCTGCTGAAACCACTCGACTCGCCCGCAAACTGGGTCTAGGAACCGACTCGCCCACGGGCTAGGTTACATTGGTCGAGTACAAGAGCAAGCTGACTCGGCCCCAGTTTGTACTCGCTGCATGTTAGAAATGTTCGTTCACATAGAAAAGTATGCCAGTAAGGTTGACGAAATGGCACAAAAACTAATTTCTTTATTCGCACGCTCCGCTCGACTGAACGATTACACAGGTCGAGTAAGGTGGCAGTATAAAACTGTTGGTGGTGGGGGAAGGCGAGTGGGCGAGCAGCTGTCTGTCTGCTGAAACCACTCAACTCACCCGCCAACTAGGGTCCGACTCGCCCATCACACGACTCGCCGTTCTGTCAGCATTGGTCAAGTTAAAGGTCAAGTTCTAACTCGGTTATTAACTCGTCCTTCTACTCGACCAATGTAAACCAGCCCATCACGCGACTCGCCGTCCTGTCTACTTTGATCAAGTTGTAACTCGGCCATTAACTCGCCCTTCTGCTCGACCAATGTAACCCGGACTTAAAGGGCAGAATAGGACCTCTACGTAAATCGTAGACTAGGTCCTTGACTCATACCGTCTATGCCATATTGAACTTACTTATACTTATTATTTCTATTGATATCTGTAATAAACTTGTCTTCTGAGTTCCTACAGAAAATCCAACACAATTTTTCAGTCATTATCTGTTTTTCTAACCTCATATATATTGCGCAAACAAATATTTTTATCGAGTTTTAATTTAAAAATGCTGACCTTAGTATCTTTTCCGATTCAGTACACTCGTAGTGTACTACCGGTTTTCGTTAACATCTTTCTAGGGGCTGAAAATTCCTAAGCCTTGCCGAACATGCTTTTTGCATTTTTTAATAATAATAAGTGAATTTATAAAAGATTGACAAATTTTCTTTAAACGTAACAGCTAGTTGGTAAAACTTAATTCATCAATTGGATAACATAAGCTAAAAGTTTTAATGTCGAGGCTTACGAAAGGCTTTGCTACTACGTAGCCAAAGATTTTGTTAAAGTATTGTGAATTTAAAAACGTAAAGTTTCACGTTTCTCATTTGAAATATGTTTATTAGAGTCAAAGTAGTCGGATTAGTAATAAATAATAGATTCCAATGTAAATAGCAGCCTAATTTATGTATGTAACAGTAAATCTCAAACTTGTCAAGAAAGAATGAGATATTTGTGTAAAAACTAAAACTGCAGGGAACCGTGAATTACCACCATCTCTGGCTCCCTGCTGATTATACTTTATTTGGGTAAAGAATTGAATCAGTCAGTGTCAGTATACGATAAAGGCCCCAAGTACATTGACCTCTAAATACGTTGCAGAATACGTCTTTGTGTTAATGAAATATGTCTGATGAATGACATGACCAAACCTCAAAAGTTTCAAGTTTATAGCAACACGTATAATTTCTGCAACAGAGAGAGAGAGAGTAGACTGGAATTTCAGAAACAAATTTCTAACACTTATACGTGGTTGCTCATGGCCACGAAGTATTTTTAATTTCTACTTTATATACAACCTTAATGTTGTAGGCTAAGCTAAACTGCACCACAAACTTACTGTAGTGGAAGATGAGAAATGATTAATGTTTATCAGATTTTTTAAATATATTTTAAAATGCTGCAAACACATCTGCTTAAACACGCTAAAGTGCCGTGTTAGTTTTTGGTAACTTTACTGTTTTCCAAACAATTTGAACATTACATATACCTATATAAACACGCATACATCAGCGTATGAACACTAACGTTCAGAAACCAATAAACGATCTACGCCTAGATACCGCAGACTCCATTGTTTGCACCTTCAGCTTGGCCTACATACCTTTCCCTTTACACGCGCCAATCGCTTGAAATTCTTTGTTTGAGTTTTCATTCCACATCTGAATCGAAATAAATAGAATCTGGATTTAGAGAGTAATTAAATAGCTCAAGAATACTGAAATATTAGAACGAATTGCATTATTTTTACATATATTATAATCTTGGAACATTTCGTTTGAATAAATTGTCTGGTATATTACTTAAACATTACGTAATTATCAAAGCTAACATTGCATGCGTCACAGGGTGTTTAAAAAACTTTTGCCGCTTGGTTGTGTTCATAGACGAGGTTTTTCATTTTGAACTACACCATAGACAAAAAAGTCTGACAAGAATAAAACTAGCCTATATTTAGAAGTTCCGTAAACATTTTAAGAGAAGTAGGACATATAATACAACTGCTTTGAAAATAATGATACATTTTTAGAATTGTAATATTGAGGCGTCACTCGCTAAATTTGCTTTTAATGCTTTAGCCTACTTACAACATCAGAGCTGAACTTTCGTTTCAATATGATTTGAATCTGACTATTTAAATTCTTCGACGTTCTCCAGCCACCTGTTTGAACTGTTTTTAATTTCCCAAGCTCTTTCGAACATCTGTACTTTCTTCTCCAAGATTCTTCACTTCTATTATTTGCATTTACAATTGCTCATATGCATTTAAACGTCTATTTATTTACGACTATTTTTCTTAACTAGCTGACCCGTGGGAATATTTCGCAAGTTAGGAGTAGGCCTAATTACCTGATTTAATACATTGATTTAATTAAGGAATTTATGTTTATTTATTTACGTTGGTTTAATTTGATTGATTTATGTGATAGATTATACTTGCATATAGAATGTAAACAATCTAACTAACAGCTGTCATGTTAGTTAAACAGATTGTTGATAGATGGCGCCTTTCTTTAGGAATCATATGAACTTTCACGTGAAATTTTTTTTAATCTATATTTTTTTACGAAAACATAAATTTTAAGCTATTTGTCTATTTTTCGTCAATAGCGAAAAACATAAGCTTTAAAGTGTTGCTTGAATCATTAATTTTGATGAAGAATTAAGGGAGATATGGCTTTGCCACAAAAAACACCTTTGAGAAATAATATATACGGATGGAAAAAAGTGTAACGAATATGAAAAAAAGAAAAGCTAACTGCTCTTGCTGCTTGCCACATTGGACAAGTACTCTACAGGAAGTAACTAGGGTATAATGGGGCTTGTTAATTTTTAGATTTTGACGTCAGAAGTTTTAGAATGGATGAGGGCTTATTCCTCCTGTGGTCCTGTAAAGCTGCAAGTATGAAATTTCGTCATTTTTTCCTGCTCATCCTATGAACTACCTAGTCTTCGTCATTCACAAACATTTAGCATTTGGTTAATCTAATACACTTTATTTCCAGTACGTTTGGGTTCTACACCATTGGCCATATACCGTTACAGTCACACCTTTTTCTTATTTTGATATTCATGTTTTAATTTTACATTCAAATAGCTACTGATTTATTATTTAACTGAGGGCCCTTATGACATCAACACACCTTAGAGTAAGACGCATAATTATCTGGTCCTCCTAGTCGTCTTGGTATTTACATAAACTTTCGCCCCCCCCCCCCCCCCCTTCTACACGTTGTTCGTGCTCTTCCAAACTTTGTGTACATTTTGTGAAAGTCCCAGCTACAATCTCGACTTTTCTCACAGTTTACAACGTGCATATATGTCATCATACAATATAACGTTCTGAGACTTTTTATAAATTAAACTCAAATCATTCAAACCATTTATGCCCCGTCGTTATCGATACAAGGTTATTTCTGGAATGTAAAGTTAGTATTTTAATAAGTTTATTAAAAATTCCATTTTGCTAAACACCTAATTGCTTACCTTTGGCAATAACTCTTGCTTTCGGATTGTTCATAAAGCAATTATGCGAAGTAGTTCATTTTAGGTGCAAATATAGAATTCCTTTTGACAGCCGCAATCATAAACTGAGAGATTTTATTAAAACTATTAAGTTTTCTTTACTACGGATTTACCACATTCTGTGTAAATATGAAGTTAGTTGGGTTCTTTTGTAATTCTGCAGTGAGCATGAATCAACCATTCTTACAATTTTGAAAGTCATTTTATATGGAAAGCAGATTAATTAAAGGGAATTCTACTGTATACAATACGTAGTACTGTCGAATTCCATCAGAATTTATTATTATTTTCATACCTGGCTTGGGACTTTTTGTTTGCTTTGTTTGGTTTTTACCTATAAATTAAAAATATGTTGTAAGTTGTGTTGTGACCGTAGGGTAATCACAATAAAGAACGAAAGCATTGCGAAACACTACTTACTTTTATTATATAAAGGTAATGTAACAGATGACCGGAATACATTCCGGTATACGCATGATAAACTTGTATCTCTCAGAGTCTTACATTACTCATCTGGCACCTAGCCTGCTGCTGTACTAGCTTAGAATATACTTATCTCAGCTTGTGATTGGATGACATCTAAGAACTGTTACCATTGGTTACAAGACTTACTGCCTTGTGCACAAGTATTGCCTTGTGCATTATCCTACGAGTCAGTAGAACATAACGTGTCAGTAAATGTGATTCACTCACAGCTGTTACAATTTATGATAATTTAGTAAAAACAAGTTATAATTAATTATACCTTGTGTACAGCTAGTGTCTAAGTCGGGCAATTTTGTATATCTCAACAAAGTAGAGCTCTCTTGCTTCTGTTAATTGGAAGATTTGTTTTAGTTTCTAATTGTATCTGTAGGCAGTGTTTACAGAAAATAATTTCTTAACTTGTTGACATGAAAATACAAGAAAACACGAAATTCATCGATTTCAACACAAAACGCCTTGCAAAAAAACCAGCTTAAAAACGAAACAACACGAATCTAGAGAAAGAGAGGGACGGTTGAGGTAAAATCAACAAGTCCATCGTCTTTTCATCAGTTTTGCAAATAAAATGGGATCCGCTATAACTTCCCTGTAAAGTATATGAGTACTTGTAACGCCAGAATTCTTTTTAAAATGTCAGCTGTAGTACATTTGGAAGACCTGGTTTAGGGTTTTTCGGCATACCTTGAAAACTACTTATCACAAAATATGAAAACAAGTTTTGATAATGAAATCATTTTCTAACGATATCCCACACGGACCGTAGCAAATATTATTATTGGGGTACGGAATTTAGGCCCTCATAAAATTCACGGTTAAATAATTTAATTATTGGAATAGGTACAATAATTATCATGCTTTGTACAATATACTAAATTACAATGTGATACCATTATAACTAGATCAGACAGTCAAACGAGTTATCATACAAAGGTTCCAGTTTGTCCTTTTTTTATATAAACACTAAAATAATTAGAGCCGACATAAAACAGTTTCACAACACTATTTACAGTTTCCGAGGAAATAAATGCATATCAAACCAATTAAACCGTATACATTAAAACTAACCACAAATGATATTCCCGTAATATATATTACTACACAGTAATATTTCTTTGTAACAAATAACAATACTACTGCACAAAGACTCAAACAAATACAGCCCTACATAAATTGATCAATGAAACAGTTTTTAGTTTGAGCGGTTCTTTGACATGTATTTCATTCTAACCGCGGCAATATAATTCCCTACTTTGAAGTAGATTAGCAGCACTTGAAGTATAATTGCATGTTCGTATTGTAACAATAAGCTATTATGTATGTACTCGGTGCTTAACTACGACCACATTGCTTTTTCTATTTTCAAGTTATTGGATAACGATGAAACTTTCAAAACAGAATGTTGGTAAATAATACAGCTAAAGGTTTTTGGACTTTATAGTTGACAGGTTTCATTTCCATATAGTATAAACAAGTTTATTAATAACTAGCCAATGATAGCAAAGTAGCCTATCTGGAAAAGTGCGAGACTGACATAAGCTCATCAATATTCATTACTCACCAATAATGGTAACCACAACTAGAACAATACATTGACGGTGAGGACCAGTTGCCAGGAAGTAACGGCTCCCAAACACAATATTCTGTACACCACATGAATAAAATATAGTAACAAATTTTTCACAAAACTTTGATTCTACTAAATGATTTTCAAAATTTTAGCTGTAAACATTTTTGGAAAAGGGCGAATGAGTTCTTCAGCAAAATATTCGAGATTATTTTTAAACATGAAATAATAATATTCTTTTTAAAATATTTGTTATATTCTTTAAAAAAACTGATAGAAAACGTGAAGGGAACAAACCGGACAGGCTCTTTGAGATTAATGTGTTGTCAATGTCCGTTAACCAAAACGCAACGCAAATGAAGGAAAACAACGTTTGGTGTAAACCGTTAATCCCAATGGGCCTGTTGGAATTGTCCGGTTGTGTTTCCTTCAAGTTTGCCATCAGTTTTGCTAGAAGGAAGCTACCGCCACAAGCGTCCGGTGAAACGGAAGCCAGGTCCGTCAGAAAGAAAAAAGGATTAGATACAACAGCTAGGCACTAGTAGTGTTGTTGCCACCTGCCAGTTGCGTTCGTCCGTTTTTCTCCTTCGTTTTTCGTTATCTCGAAGGAGTTTTATTTTTTTCTCGATCTTTTTTCAAGACTGGTCAGTACTAACGGACGGACTGCGGGATGACAAAACGAACAGTTGGAACAACCTTCCCTTCCGTATTTAGAAGAAAACGGAATGGTAACGCAACGGAAGGAAAACCGTACGATGTAAACCTACACTTATACGTCTTCACTAGTCTAACGTGATGCAAATCAAAGAAATAACAGCAACAAAAAGAAAATGGCTACAAAAATCATATTTTAAAGAAATTTTACTGGAAACCATTTTGAATCAAACTCGGATTGGTCGAAATTTAAACAATACCAGTGATATGCTTCACCGCAATTAAAATTTCCAACGTTGTCTAAAATGTGTTTCGCCTTTTACTATAGCACTCGGTTTCAGAAAAGGTGTGTAGGCGGATTTTGTATAAAGTTCCGTAAATTATTAACACTTTTGGCGAAGAAGTCATGGTATTAATGCTTCCTTACAACAAATCCTAAAAATGATATTGGACATTATTTAACCAAATTATTCCGATTAACAATTTTTTTTAAATTTAGAAAATAAAATTATAAATATTCTTCTTGGATATTATCAAAACTCATGATTTTATTACTTAGTTTTACTTTAGTATTTTCATTTATGGCGGTTGGAAGTTTACTTTGTGGAGGCACATTGCAAACATCTAAGGAACCTCATATACAGCAAAACGTTATATAACATTAAGATGTTTAATTGTTACTTAATTGTTATAAATGGAGAATCAAGTGATTTCTGATTTTATTTTCGATTTTTCTTAAGGACTTAAAACATTTCTCAGTACAATTTAATCACAAATTGTGATTATATTAAAAAGCTACAAGTCTGTCTGTTCACAACACGAACGAACGTGACTAGACCAAACTATAAAAATTCGAAAAGGGACTGAGAAACCTATTTCCTTAGAAACTTAACTAACCTACTGATCTATGAGTTAAATACTGATAAAAATTTAACGTCCAATTTTCAGTATAGAACTTAAAAATAAAGTTAATTGTTTAAGCAAATTACGTATAACATGTTTAGATAACACTGAGTTTTTACTTAAATCTAAATCTAAACATTCAGGAATGCCGTTTGATACCACGATGTTTAACAGCTGAAAATTACACCTTTTTACCCCGCAGATATCTTCACCTATATTTAAGTTTGGAAATTAAATGGCTTAATAGTTGGTATCAAATGGCTCTGTACGTGACTAGGCATCCCAAACAGGTGTGCCAACATAATTAACTTTAATATGGAAATGGTAGTCATCTTCTGCTTCCTAGTTCGTTTCTTCGCGGCTAGTTAGGAGCAATTATTAATCTAATAGGCTAACTGATATATGACGTCAAGTTCATTACATTTAAGTACAATTAAATCACATTAATTTTATAATTAAATACGTCTTGGGCTTATTTGCCTACTTAAACAAATATATTTAATTAAATTACAAGTGAAAAAACATGGACCAAGAAAGGGATTTGAACCCAGGACCTTTACCATTTCGTGGTAACGCTCTATTTTTATCAACTGAGCTAGTCTTATCACTCTATACATTCGGTCGATGTACGGTTTTACTGCATTTATTGGACCAATAAACTGAACACCTCGCATACAATCTTAATTCTTTTTGCAGCCTACAGTGGTGTTATTTATTATTATTTTTTATTTGTAATAATTACCAGCTTAAACGCTTCCTCAGCAAGGGTTAATTTAATTAAATTACAAATGAAAAAACATGGACCAAAACCGGGATTTGAACCCAGGACTTTTACCATTCCGTGGTAACGCTCTATCAACTGAGCTATTCTGATCACTCCAGATATTGGTCGATGTTATTTATTTGCTTAATTAAGGAAATGGATCGCTTACTTAATCACCAAGAACTTAGATTTCACTAAATTGTTTAAACAATTTCTATAAAATGTTAAATGAGAGGATCCCACTTGCTTTATACAATTCCCGTGTAAATCCAATCAATGGTGGTCTTTTACTGAAGGATATAGCTAAATTCTAAATTTCAAACAACTGCCATAATCTGATAATATTACAGAAAATAATGAAATAAAGATGAATACAAGTAGGCCATGGACAAAAACATCCTTTTAACGTTTTTACTCTGTACCAGTTATGCTAATGAATCCAAGAGAGTCGCGTCAACTTCGTAGCTTAAAATTTGTGATTTACGTATTTACTTTAGATAGTCAAATAGTAAACCATTTCATAAGAAAATTGCAAAATAAATAAAAAAAGTTGTATAGTTACAGAGGATGTTTAAACAATATATACAAAAAACAGTGTTAATTACACAATAAAAATAAAATAAAGAATCTAAATCCCTAGGCAAAATCTACTTCAAAGCAGAAAACGAAATCAAGAATAAAGTAGTTTAACAGTAAAAAGAACTTCAAGAACAACAGATCCTAACTTTAAGATAATAAATCAGCAATAACTATAAAAAAACAGTGACAATCAAAAATCCTAGAAATTGCACAAGTATCTGTGCAATTAATTTTAAATCTTTGGTTACAACATACATTTTAACAAGTTAGATTAGGTCAGGTTTTATGTTGAAATAGACAGACTTCATATGTATCATATTAACTTGGAAACAAAGATCTGTCATAGTACACTGCAAATTCATTATCTGACAACTTATTATTACATTCAAAGATATAGCCTTCTTATTTTAAGCTATAAAAATAAAATTAAGTTTTATAAGTAACGTGAGGAAAGTTATACCTTGATACGCTACCAACTTGTATTTACTATAAATATAATATTTTGCTAACAACACAAAATAGGCGTAAAATATACAAAAACTATACAAATAGACAAATTAAAATACATTGAAACTAAATTATTAACTCAAATGCAGTCTAAATGTGCAGCCTCATTAAAACAAGTATTGATTATTACCAAATGTATGTCCATCGCTTCGCGGTTGGCACCATAGAGATAACGTGCATCTAGGTAGTTATTCCACTGAAATTATGGTTTGGTGTTTACATTTATTTATTGGCATAATGTTTCATTCTAATAATTCTGCAATATTTACTACTCGACTTTACTACATTCACTATTTTATAAATACTGTATTCAATATACGCACTTGTCCTATCTTCATTTATTAAATCTTCTAGAAAATTTCCTTTGTTTTTATTTAATACTAGGGGAGACCCCTGCGTGCTCCGCACGCCAACCCCCAATGGTACCTTCTAAAAACATATGTTATGTTTTATTTATAATAAAGGTGTAGTATTAATAATAACCTCAAAACTAAGATGGTAAATATTGTTAAATGTTCAAACCAAATTATTTCTTATATTTTATAACAGCAGTTAATAATGATTAAAAGAACCAGCAAGGCTCAGGTTTACACTTTAAAACCCTAACCTAAAAGGTGGAAATACAAAAATAATTGCTTCAAATTTTGAAATCAGCTGTTAATGTAAATATTAAAGCAGCTATGTTATCTGCTATTTTATTCAATTGGTTGCTATGGTATTAAATGTAAATACATGTGTTGATTTATCATTCTAAACCTAACCTAAGATTTTTTCCGACTATATTTACAAATATATTGAAATAAAAAAGGTTTTTACCGAAATTAATTATAGCCTATGTTACTCAGGGATAGTGTAGCTTTTTATTAGTAAAACTATTTTTTCAATCGGTTCAGTAGAGCCAGAGATTACCCCCTACATACAAACAAACAAACAAACAAACAAACAAACAAACTTTACCTCTTTATAATATTAGTATAGATTGTATTTTTTTGCTACACTTTACTAATAATACAAAAATATACGTTTCATAATGGATAAGAAAAGAAATAAGTAACATCGTCTAAGCCCCGTCTATGTTTTAGCACTTTATTATTTGTTTCAGTCTTATACATTTTTCTCACTAATGTCTTTACTTTATAAAATTTTTTGTCTGAATAAAAATTTTTGAGTTTTGATTATTGAAATATAGGTTAGCATGTATTATAACTGTGTAAAGTTACACTTTGTGATATTTTTATCCGATCCGGAGAAAATCAACTGTTACAGATAGAGACAGAAAAAGAATGATCCTTTGAGGTACAGAACCCTAATAAAGTACACAATTTAGTTCCGATATACTCACTAACCAAGGATTACCACGATGGAATGTAACTATAACTCTGTATATTAGTGTTTTTAGCATTTCAGTGTATAAACTTACACTTTATATCTGTACAGCTTATTACATTTTATTTGCACTTTTGTCCGATTATGTACAACTCAATATTCTGATAATACTAAAAAATATTAGTAACTTTTCACCAAATGGAATTAAAAAGCAAGATACACGGGATACAGTAATCGGGTTATAGTATATATATTGTACCGTTATTAGTGTACATAATTACGAAATGTAAACATGAGGCGGATCAAAGTTATATACAATTGCAATAGGTAAGCGGATGAAGCAAATACAGGCATGGTTAACTTAATTAGTTGGGATATATCAATCTGTTTCTGTATTAACGGATAAATTTACATCCAGATGTAACATGAAATCGATATAGTGTTCCTTGCGACTTGCGCATAAGCTAGGTGGTCAATGCACAATATTGCAGTAATTAAAATGTTTGATTAAAAAAACATAATTTAAATTATAAAAGGAAAACTCATCTACTTCATTTTCCCTTGAAATTTATAGATCTATGAATCTGTGAAATCTCTGAATCTTATTTATCATACACACACACTAAGGTTGATATTTTTTACCTCTAATCTTCCATGTTCGCTATTTCTATTAATAACTGATATAACATTTTGAAAAAATTTAGGTTAGGTTTTTAGGAATAGGGTTAAGTTATGCTGGTACTTTTAAACATGTTATTTAATAAACTTAATTCTTTGATGTATACATTTGATATTATTTACCATCATAGTTTTGAGGTTATAATACAGCTTACAAACTGTATTAAAAATAAATTATTAAATATGTGTGTGAAGGTAGTAGGGGGTGCGGGTAGCGAAGGTAACAGGGGCCTCCCATAGTGAGAATAAAAATTATTGGTATTAATTTGACAACTAAATTAAGATATAATGTCTAAAAAGTCCTAAACAGTTTTAAAACAGAAACATTATTATGATGCTAACTCTGTTCTTATGTAAATGAAGCATTTAAAACCCCAATAAATAAAATGAAACTTACTCTCGAACCACTCCGCCAGCCTTACTTACCTGAAATGAAAAAATTACCATGATTAGACAATGATTACCATAATATTGTTTTAGCCATAAAAATGCAAAGTATGCATATAGTCTGACATCACCTAAATCGAAGCCTTATCTCGGAAACCATATTCCCTATTATTATAATTAGCTATTAATATTAACGGCCTACCGCTAAGTAGTCCACTCTTTATTTATTATAATGGCCGAGAATTTGATTAAAAACGTTAACTAAATTATCTTGCTGAAGATCGCCTCACAATTAGCAGAGTGAAAGGTCTCATTAATCATCTCAGGTGTCCTTCCTTGTTGTAAGACCATTTAATGGGCACTGATCGTCGGAAACCGTATGTCTTTAGCTCATCTAAGTGTAAAAAGAACATCATATAATTATAAGCCAAACAACTCTGTTTGTCTTTAGCTCATCTAAGTGTAAAAAGAACATTATATAATTATAAGCCAAACAACTCTGTATGTCTTTAGCTCATCTAAGTGTAAAAAGAACATCATATATATATATAATATTATTATAAGCCAAACAACTCTAAGCTTTTGAATTTTCGCCATTTTTTCTTGACATTATAATAATGGAAATAGATAGGATAATTGGTTTAAATTTGATTTATGTCCGACAAAATATACTTTATTTTGTATTATTTTCAAAATTACAGCACTTAAAAACAGTACCGACTGAAATCTCAAAATTTTTAAACTTTCCAAAAATGTTTTTGAATGGGGAACTAAATGGTTTTATTTTGCTGTACCTCAAAAAATAACAGAAAAAAGAAAAACTAAGAACATTATTGCTTGGTAATTGTAAATAACGCCCAGTTTGAGACTAAAACCTAATTTGTTCTGCATTTCTGGAAAATGGATTACGGTATTATTATTAAATGATAATAATTGCACAATTTTGGTTTAGGCTAATGATGGGTGTTGTGACCAATTTCTAAGAAATGGTATTTTTAGTCTATAACTCAGTTATTCTTTGTAGTGCTGAAAACGATATCCGTTTTGTTTGACGTTAAAACTGTTTGTAATGACTTTCGAGATTTCCGACTTGAAAAGTTTTAAACGACTCTCATTTTGAGGAAAAAACGTAATGAAGTTTTTGTTTTTAGTAAACTTGTAAACCTAATATTTAAAACGCGTAAATACTTTATCTATTTCTACAATTATAATTTTGTTTTGTAAAGAACAACAAAATGGCGGATATACGGGAAACTGATTGTTTTTTTAAACATTGTCTAATATAACATGTTTACTCTATTTTCCTGTGTGTAGGCTATATTACTGTATTTCGACATGTACACTGAGCACCAAAAGCCTTGCATAGCTTCAAGAATCTTCCGGAATAATAACAACGAATTTTCTACCACCACAACAAAATAATAAAATAACGAAACAAAACAAATGAAGATTCCATAGCAAAAGCTCTTCAATTTGAAAAAGTATAAATAAAAACAATATGAAATAACAACAAATAATACAATAATTTATGTACTGTGAGGAACACTATGTATATATTATAGTCAGTGACGCATTAAGCAAATAACAATGGCTCATGTGTTTCAGCCAGTTTCAGAACTCGTATTGGTTTGACAAAATGATAAAATACATTTACTACATAATAATAAAAATACTCAATTATTTTTCCGTTTTAAAAAACAACGGGTACGCGTGGTAAGCTATGTAAGTTTAATTATCCAAATTAACAGCCAGCAAGCACAAAAAGTACATCTTTAAACGTAAAAAAATGTACCTTTAAAATTGTAATCGTTAAATGTAAGAAGTTTCTATACTTTGTGTAGCTACAGTTATTTCGTCAAAACTGTGACAGCTTCAGCTCAAGTTGTCTTGATTGAATGCTATGCTCCACCTATCTTAATAATAACATGTAAAAATAGAACCAATGAATACATTTTTTTGAAAATTGAGTAAGTGTCACAGCTAAATAGCTAAATAGAAGTAATATTTGCTCAGTTTCCAGAGAGAATGGAAAAGCGTTGGTCTCTTCTTGTTTTACAGAATGGGGCCATAGCTTCCCGCTACAACGTCTCGGAGCTATGGTTATCCAGTAACCGCTATTAATGAGTAAACATTGTTGTTTGTTTCCACCTTGTGCAAGCTAACGTTGCCCGTATGAGTAAGTATTGAGTTGACTCGCTTAATAGAACGAAACTTGAAAGCCCCAATAATTACGTTTATTTATTGATATATTCTTTTTATCACTCATTTTACGAGTCAATTATAACATTGTAAAAACGTCAAACAAACTCATGTATTCGAATATTTAAAAATCTTAAGTTTATAAAACCACAAAACCAATGTTAATAAATCCCGCAAACCACGTATCAGCAACGTCTAGTTGATGTTTTGACAAACCTGAAAACTTAATTTTTAACTTCCCGCTACCAATAAAGGGAAGTTATTGATTTCGGTCCGATTTTCGAAAGTCTAGTTTTCATTAAATCTCCACGTTTCGAGGTCCCAGGAAGCCATTCTGACTATTCCCGCCGAGGTGTCCGACCGTGTGTGTGGGTGTGTGTGTGTGTGTGCGTGTGGGTGTGTGTGTGTGTGTGTGTGGATGTATGTGTGTAAATAAATTTTTGTCGTACAGTTTCTCAAAAACGAATCAACCGATTGAATTCTACGACATGTCATTCGAAAGGGTGTATCAAAACTTAGATCTGATTAGATTTGAGAGTTAATCCATCGAGCCAATCCGAAGAAATTTAAAAAAATAACCTAAATTTTTTTTGGAATTTTTATGTATTTAAAAATAACTTTAAAGCGTGCGAAAAAATCATAATAAAACCATGTATACATTTTTTGTGCTTAAAAAACTGCGTCCACTGCTTTTTTGAAAATGAAAATCGGACGACGCATTCAAAAGTTATCGTTGTTTAAAAATTCAAAAATTTTCGTTTTTTTGTATTTTTTGGTATTTTTTTAACATATCTTCCAGATTTCTCAACCAATCAATATAAACCTGCACATTTTCTTTTTGTGCTTTAAAAACTGCGTAGAATGCTTTTTTAAAAATGAAAATCGAACGACGCATTCAAAAGTTATCGTTGTTTAAAAATTCACAAATTTTCGTTTTTTGGTATTTTTTTAACATATCTTCCAGATTTCTCAACCAATCAATATAAACCTGTACATTTTCTTTTTGTGCTTTTAAAACTGCGTAGAATGCTTTTTTAAAAATGAAAATCGAACGACGCATTCAAAAGTTATCGTTGTTTAAAAATTCACAAATTTTCGTTTTTTGGTATTTTTTTTAACATAATATCTTCCAGATTTCTCAACCAATCAATATAAACCTGTACATTTTCTTTTTGTGCTTTAAAAACTGCGTGGAATGCTTTTTTAAAAATGAAAATCGAACGACGCATTCAAAAGTTATCGTTGTTTAAAAATTCACAAATTTTCGTTTTTTGGTATTTTAACAAAAAAACTCATTTTAAGCGTTTAAAATTCAAACCTGCACGGTCAACCAATTTCCAGATTTTTTTTAGAGGCGAATAACCTGGACGGTTATCATCGCCTAACTTGATAGTTTAATATAACATACCAGCTAAAACGGTCAAAATAAATAAACTGCAAATATAATAAAGTACTATATTCTTAATTTCCAACACTTGAACTTGTTTGTTCTTAGTTTTTATTTAACGCGTTTCAGAACGTATTTCCCATCATCTGAAACTATCAGTAGTTTAGTTTGAGTCAAAACATTACGGTAATTACATAAAAACTCAACCACGAAACAATACATTTAAAAGAACACACACAGAGAGTTTACACTCGCACATTTTCTTCTAAAGTTGTTTATCTTGTGGTTAGGTGTTTTAATGTGTTTATTTTAATACATTGTAATGTTTTGGAGACGTCAAAATAATCAAGGAAAAGTCTTGATGGTGTGATAGACATTGCGAAACGCGTTCACTAACTAAATACTATACACTTCACTACAGGTATAGTATTTTTGTATTTTCAATTATTAATCTGGATACTGGAAATGAGTGCATTAAACATCTAATCGACAAACTGAGTAGTTTGTGCTAGGTTAAATCTTTTCCATGTTAGGAACAATTTTCAAACCCAGACTGCACTAGCGGTAACTGATTTGAAGAGATCTGCAAATTTGGTTGTGATTTTTTCATATCTCCATTGGTTATACCTTAAATAGAACCAGATTTTTTTATTTTAGGTTAGTTTTATGCATTTCCCGCACGCTATTAAATTTCTTGACAAAGTTATTTAATTGCTAGGATCGCCAAATTTGGCATGAATATTGGCACATTCAGCTGCCACAAATTTGTTGTATCTAGTTTCCCTATGAGGTAAAATTTAAAGAATGTTGGAGAAACGACAAAAAGTCACAGGAAAAGAATTGCAGATATTTTTTAAACCAATTGGTCTGCTAAGTTGAAGTAGCTGTTGTTGAAAATTTAACAATTTTCTCACTCACTAAAAGAACATTTCAGGTACTCTTTCTACCAAATTATAATGAAACTTATTGAACAATATTTAGTATTTAGAGATATTTTGACACACTAATTTTTGTTTTAACATAAATAGATAGGTGACCTGAGTCGTCCATACGCAAATAACAATAAATTCATATCTATATAAGTTATTGCAACGAGTTACACTTGCCAATATAAAATTGTAAATATTTAGTAAAAACCATGAACAAACTCTTAATCTACCTAAAGCCGCAAAGGCCAGACGTATAAGTTTATCGCTCAACTTTCTGATCAGGAATCTCAACTTCATTGGTCCGGTCAGCATAAACAAGTGACATAAACTGTCCAATCTTCGCCAACTTTATTATGTATTGACTTCGAGGTGTGAATACGTTGAGTTAGTTATAGCAGTGAGAGTTTACGTATTGTAACTGCCGAAGTAACGACATAGTTACAACCTTCAAAGGGTTACAGCAGGAAAGTAATATCGGAAACTTGATGCTGCTGTACAGAAATAAAATGTTAGAATCGACTTTAAGAGTCTGCTCCAGTAAAAGAGAAAGCAACTGGCGGCTGCACCGCTTCACCCAATAGCCGTATCTAAACAGTGCAATTTCTTGCAGATGAGCGCTTTAAACTATTTTATAAATCCATCTTTTGTAATTGAGTGCTGAAAAAAAAAACTGAATATTCTTTATAAAATTGCGAATCCGCCTTGCGATTCATTTTTAATTATTAATTTTTTAATGTGTAAGGAAAACAGTTCCACACTTGGTACTTAAAAAATGTGCCAATTACGTGACAAATGAATGGGATTTAAAAAATGTGAAACACAAAACGGATGCGTATTGTGATTGTGGTTAAAATGAGACCTAAAAACAATTTTAAAATAAAAAATAAACGAAATAAATGGTTTTAAATTTAACATTGCTCTTACGGGATACAAATCCAAGATGGAAGCTCCTACAGAAGACCCTTAAGAATAATGTGTTCGGCGGCAGGGTTTGTTTCCAATATACTTAAATATTTAAACGTGTTTAATTAAACGAAGAAAATTGTTTACAGATGGGAAATGGTTAGACTATGTAAGACACAGATTATTAAATGTTTTTTATAGATTTTTTAAATAAAGTCTGGAGATACTTTAAAGGAGGTAGCGAAAGCAGCAGAATACAATGTAGATATGACATTTCATTTTACAGAAAAACAACATTCCTTACAAAGGATCGTAGAAAGGTATTAGTTCAAAATGGAAACGTGAACGACGCTAGCTCACTTGATGGAATTCAACACGTTCGGGCGTGCATAGGTCCCAATCCGACCATTAACGTGTTTTTCCTTTATTCGTTGTCTTTTTAATCTTATAGGCTCAAATCACAGATAAAATAGCATTTATACTGAGAGAGGCTACTTCCATGCTAAACAGTATTCCCAAAAATCTGTAAATTAATGGACACTACGCGCAACCCATACTACATCTGAGAACTTTCGTCAAGTTAACGGTAAGGTAAAAAAGGGGGGTAAGGTAAGAGGGGGTCTACTTCCAGCCTAATCTGACAAGGAGATTTGCTTAAGTTATACTCAAATGCATTACATCTTTGTAGAATATATCTTGTTTGAGATCAAAGTAAAATCATTACGCAAGATTTTGAAGAGTAAACTTCTATAGGCGCACCTCGTCTAAAAATTTCTGACGGTGATTCGGATTTTACCGTCACGCATTTTCTGAAACGCTCTATTCCGTCACGCTCTACTATACATAGTACACATGTCTATATAGCAGAGTATATATTGTACTTGTTAATACCTCTGAAATCAGCATTGTGCTTCCTCATTTCGTAAGTTGTGTTAAAATAGTTTAGTTGGTAATACCTCTGAAATGGACATTGTGCTCCCTCGTTTCGTAAGTTGTATTAAAATGGTTTAATTTGTAATATCTCTGAAATGGACATTGTGCTTCCTCATTTTGTAAGTTGTGTTAAAAAGTTTACACTTCTCCCATGTGGTCTTAAACTTCAAACGCTCGTAGCTCGCGAACGGTCGGTCGTAGAAGAAAAAGTTATATGGCCGTTTTGTAGAGAAGCACAAAATTGACATTTTTAAAAATTAAATCGTAAATCACAATGTCGTTTCTTTCACAGAAATATTTCGTTTAAGTACGAACCTGTTTCATAGGAAAATGTTCTTACTTTTGCTATTGGTTTTCGGAAGGACTTAACGCATATTTAAAAAAATTGTATATAGGCTATTAATGTTTTTATATCAACTAAAAGTAAACTGAACACATATTTTTTTGAAACTAACGAAAACAATTATTTATATGTGCATCTGATGTATGGATAAAGATGTCATTGTCATTGAAAGTAAGTAAATCATTATAACGAAATATTTGTGTTCGAGTAATTCTTTATTAAATGTGTAACCTCAATATTTACTCATACGACAAACCCAATCTTCTACTAGATGAAAGCAAACAATAATGTTTACCCATTAATAGGGGTGACGGGATAACACAGTGTTACGCATACCCCCTAGGCGTCACTACTAATGTCACCGAGAAATAGAGAGACATCGCCAAAGGGGTTAGTGGGTGGGACCTAGGGACCCATTCTGTGAAACGAGCAGACCAACGCTTTGCCCTTCTCTCTTCTCTGTGGAAACTGAGCAAACATTTGTTCCGCTTAGTGAAGCTGTGATGACTCTTATTAAATTTTGTTTAAATGTAATCATTGATACTCTTCTTACCGAATAAAACTATAAAGTAAACTGCTTACAAATAATGCTCTCAAATGGTTATCCATAAAATGTTTAATACAAGAATATGGTTCTAAGCTAAAGCTATCGTTGGGGTTGTAACATTGAGTTGCCCAGGTTCCAGCCCAGTAGCTGGATTTCATTTCATAAATGTAAAGAAATAACAATTAAAGTGTTAGGAGTGACTGAATGGAAAAGAGGGGATGGATAAGGTTTCATGGACACTACTTTTTGTAGCCATACGTATTCTCACCAGACCTCGGTCTTTGCTTCAGTCAAATAATCATTCTGGTGTAGAAAACACCCATTTTTCCATTTAGAGTTTTAACAGCTACAGTTTTTATATAAAGTAAATAAGTGCATCTTACATCCCCAGTTTTTTTTAAGTAAAAACTTCGATAGGAGCACCGTGTCCAAAGAAATTTGCGGGCGGTAAATCGGATTTTACCGCATATAGTTTACTTGATAATACCTCTGAAATGGGCATCGTTCTTCCTTATTTCGTAAGTTGTTTTAAAATAGTTTACATGGTAATACCTCTGAAATGGACATTGTGCTTCCTCATTTTGTAAATTGTATTAAAATACTTGATAGTGAAAATAATCAAATTTCAAATTAAACTAATATGACCAACGATTTATATTCATTACAGTTTTCACTTCTGTCGGCAGTCCCACGACTGCTTTCTTTTTTTATTATTTTTTATTTTATTTTTATTTTAGCTCCAGTCAGAACTTTTTGAAATAGAGAGGGAAGAATTGGATTTTTACATCTTTCTTAATGCCTATAACTACGTACCGCAAAATGTCAAAAAAACGTTTTCACATTCTGAAATAAAGCCCTTTCAAACGATCCTCACGCGACAGTATAATTTTAGCTGCTTCTCAAATGTATTTAACGTATTTTTTGTGCTCTGACTATTGAAGTACAAACGTGTTATTATGCTTTATAACTAAGATTCAGAACGAAGGTTTAGTTATAGGTTGGCGGAGGGTCAGGGTTTTGCTTTTACCTAAATGTACATTAACATTATATTATAGTTTCATTAATTTGTTTGTTTTTGTGGTAGGGAAGTCGGAGCTATTAGATAATGTCATCATGGTTTTTATCTACTTAATAATTATGTCAAATTTGAAATCCGTTATTCGCTCCAGAGTTATTAATGAAACTTTATGATTGTTATAAGAATAAGTTTTAAAGTATAGGATTTAAACAGCCAATGAAAATAAAAACAATAATTACTTAATTATTTTTTCATTTTAAGAAATATAAAAAACAAATTGGCCAAATATACAACAAATGTACAAAATAAGTAAGTTAGTAAGTTGTATGTAATTGCACTAATACACAAGAAACAAAACATACCAGCGTTTTGTGCAATTTAACGTTTGCTATTGATTTCCTTGTAAAAAGTAATATCAAAATTGTCCCACTGTCCTACATTTTTGTAACACAACTAATTAAAAGTTACCAGTTTAATTTTATATATGTTTTTAAGAACTGTAAAGAATGTGTATGTAATACAAATAAACTATTTTTTTAATTAGGTATTTTTAAATTCTCGCGTTGTATAAATTATTATAATTGTTTTATAGCAGTGCAGTTTAGTAAAAGTATGATGTTCAAATTTGTAAAACCAAATTTTGATCAAATAAACTAGTGTATAAATATAATACATAATGGGTGGTATTATAAAGAATAAAACACACTTTTCTCATGCAACACATTTTGAAAAGATGTGTTAGAAAATGGATAGAAACGATGTTAAACAAAATTTATCTTTCATTAAGAACAAAGTTAAGAAACGGAGTGAAAACATTTTTTCAATAAAGTCCTTAATAGAACGGAACTAGGTTAACTGATACAACATAAATATTGAATATATTGCAGAAAGGGATCGACACTTTAATACGTACGTCTAAAAGCTTGTCACTTCTTTCTTTAGAATAATATTACCTTAAATTTACTGTTTAACTTTTTACCACGAGTAAGTAGGAAGTTAGGTTTTGTGAAATAAATATAACTTGGTGAGGCCACTAACCACCGTGAATGCTTCGCTTGTACAAATGTAATTTAAGGCAAAAAATAACAGGAAGAAAGTTGTATTTACTGTATCTACAGACACGAATAACGCAACCAGCAATAATGTTTACTTTATTATTTTGAAAAGAGTTTTTTTAGATCAATGAATATTTAGCGAAAGTACTCGAAAACACGTATTTCATTAGTTATTTCAATTTTAGACAGGTTAACTAACTTAGCCTATACATGGAGTTTTATAAGGTTCCTAGCCTACTCTAAAAAAAGGGTTCTATCTTTACTCGCTTCGCTTACCAACTTCAGCGGCTTCGTCACTTACGACGAAACAGATTATGTTTTCTTTGGTAATGACGATTGATAAGGACAGAAGCACACGGATCGGGGTAGGGTTGGGGGGTAGCGGTGACTTGGATCTTAACGCAAGAGGAGTAGGGTCAGAGTTTTTATTAAGATAGTGGTACAGTGTTCGATCGATAGAGGTCGGGGCTACGGTGACCTGGATCCAACGGCATGCGTAGTAGGACTAATTTTTTCGTGAATGACAGGCATTTTTTCTACTATAGAGAGAAACGCCCTAAAAAAACCTTTCTGGAGTTGGAAAATTTTCGTAAATCCCCAAAAGTGTAATTTATACAGGGAAACTTGCCGAAGACGTAAAACATTTATTGTTGCATTTGAATCGCTACTAAGATAATAAAACCATGTGTAAATAAAACATATGATTATTTAGTCCCTTGCACACGTTCAGTCATATTACGCCTAAAATTAACTGCGCTCACTATGACAGTTTTATTTATGTCCGAATACTGAAGAAAATGCTGTATGAATAAAATTGTTCAGATCACCTGAATCCTCTTCAATATTTTAATTAATTACTGAAATCGCAAAGTTATAATCTCAATTCTCAATATAACTTAATAGTGATAGAAATATACAAAATAAACCAACTGATTAAGGGTCTGCTCCAGTAAACGTGAAAGCAACCGAAAACGCAAGCTCTTCTCTCTATAGCCCTATCTAAACAGTGCAATTTCTTGCAGCTGAGCGCTTTGACATTGCCTCATTTCAAACCATTTTATAAATCCATCTTTTGTAATTGAGTGCTGAAAAAAGAAACTGAATATTCTTTATAGAATTAATTGCGGGTCCGGCTTGCATTTCACTTTTAATTATACATTTTTTATTTTGTAAAGAAAAAACTTCAAACTTGGTACTTCAAAAATGTCAATTACGTGACAAATTAAAACAAATTTTAAAATGTAAAATGCAAAAAGGATGCGTATTGTGACTGTGCTTAAAATGAGACCTTGCAAACAATTTTTATGATAAAAAATAAACGAAATAAATGGTTTGAAATTTAACATTGCTTTTATGGGATACAAATTCAAGATGGCCGCCACTACAGCAGACCCTTAAGTAACCAGCTTTATAACTTCACAATTTCAGGCTAGATCCAACCTAAAACAATACTATTGCGTTAGTTTTGAAAACCTTTTTAAAACTTATATTTGACTTAAAACATGTTGAATCTACTATTCATTTGATTCGACGAAGGAACATTTAAGAAATGAATATCGGTTTTATTACAATAAAATTATTATAGGCTTACTCCATATAGTCTTAAAGCCTAGAACGGTTAACCATCTAAAGCGGAAAATACTTAGTGAATTACCATATTTTAAGTATTTTCCCTAAGTATACATTGTTACATATGACCCTTTACAAATTATCAAAACGAAATAATGTTGTGAGTGTACTGATAAATGATTCCTGTTTGTATAATATAAATAAAACGTTCTAACTAAAATATAGGCTACTTTAGTTTTTTGGCTCACAACTATGCGAGAGGACTGGCTCACAACATACAAAGCCCTCAGGTATCTCCCTAGTTAAACATTTAGACAACAAATAAAAGTTTAAAATATAGATATTTCTAAATCATTCATACTAGTTCAGGGCTAACCTGGAGTTTGTGTACGCTTACTTCTTATGGTAATAAATAACAAAATAGCTAAACATCTATTATGCAAAAAAAAAAAAAACAATTTAATAAGCGGTACGTACAAATCTTGACGCCAAGTGTTTTGATTTACTTTTCTGAAATGAGCTCACAACAAAGTAAATACAAATTAGATAATAAAAAATTAACATTTTTTAGTTCAAACGAAAAAATCTCAACCGCAATAAAACACATATAGTAACTAAAAACCGAATCACGAAGAATTTTGCTCGGTTGTTGCAAATATTAATCTGCCCTAAAACAAAAATATTTAAGTGGAATTTTCAGTTCACAATTTTGCTACTCTTACTTTTTAGTTTGACTAGCGCATAACTAAAACAAGAACTGTATTGAAAACATAAAAGGCTCTACGGTACGACTACACACACTAAGAAGTTCACACGTTTTGAAACGAATGTGAAATTCACAAGAGAAGAAAAAATAGTGTCAGCCTACGAGTAATTAATGTTATCAGTGTTTCGAAGAAAGACGGTTTGGTTTTCTCTGTACACACCAAGATAGTGGATTAGTGGAGGGAGCTGTGTTCAGCAATGTAACGAAGGAATGACGATCAAACTATAAAACAATTCTGCTTTGCTTTTACAACAAAATTGTATAACTAAAAAATAAATTTAAAATAGTTAAAGAAACAAGCCCTTGCAAGTTGCTAATACTGCACTGTAATCCACTACACTATATATATGAATTGACAATGTACAACTAAAAGCTTGAGATTCTCTTAGCGTTTACTACTGTTTAACTCCCAACACGACTTTTCCATCCCTTTAGACGGTCGCCATGTAACAGACCACAACAAACAGAGTAATGTAGAAGACATCCAACTACGTGCAATGCTCTCGAGCGCTACAGATTTATCTAAAGTTAGGTTTTGTTTGATGAATAAATCTAATATTCTGTTGTTTTGTGTAGCATTAATGTATTACAGTGTGTTCAAACATTTACCGTCATTTTATAAACAAGTGGATTAACTTTAAAGGGAGCGGCGACGCCATACGATAGGGAACGGGCTTCGATCCACTCCCCGTCTGCCTCATTCTCAATGGTATAAATTAAAGAGTTTAAGCAACAACAAAAACAATAAATTGTGCCACAAAATGGTTATCTGTCAAATGTGTTTATTTTGGAAACAGAAACTGTGTTGTAGTCCTTCATACCTAAATAGAAAAGTAGTGTGTTACTAATTTACGAGACAATACGACTAGACATTTTTAGGTCTTACGTAAGGTGTATAGCTTGACCCATGTCAAGAATAGTAAGAATATGATTGGATATCCGCTGATTATCTCCGGACAAAGTGTAAAAAAATTAATGAAAATAACACAAGAGGCCGTCCAAGGAAGATTTGAAACCATAATATTGAAGAAGAGAACTGGAGACGATGAAAATTAAAAACTGTAGCAAGTCGGTGCGGAGGAAAATTGCCGAAGAGATTTAAACCAAAGAAGAGGAAAATACCTACGAGTACGGTAGAAGGAAAAACGCATAAAAAACATTAACTATTTTTATAAAATAAACTTAGCAAGGAAAAGGTTTAAAGTATCAAAATGTTTAACTTCTCTCCCAGGTTATTACCCTAAATACTCGAGTCAACAGTTAAACTAAATTCTGTAAATTTATGCAAGACCCGCATATATTACGGGACTGACATCCCCTTCAATTGCATAAGCAATGAGCTAGTCTATTGACTACTTTAATTACTACATTTTAAAGTAAACTTGGAGCTGGAAGACGTGAAATTTCCATATTTTGAACTTTGCATTTGATTAAAGGCATTGTGTTTCGGTATTGTACATTTATTGCGAGGAACACATTGAGGTTAATGTTGCATATCGGTGTAACCGTATTGTGCCCGGGGTTTGCCCAACCACTGCCTTCTGTAGTTAAACCTTTTATTTATAAAACGGAGGTAACAGGTGTGTACTTTTATTTAGATGTGTTTTTAACATATTGTTGTTGTTTTTTACTTTCCCCTTTTTTTATTGTCTAGTTTCTTTATAAAGACATTACAATTTACATAGTTTACTCAAATATAAAATTTACAAATCTCAAAGCAATTCCCGTCAGACATCACTGTTTGCGATACTTATAGTATTTTCAAAATTTGTACAAATAGTTGTTATAAAACTTTTTGTTAGATTGTCCGGTCCGGGTAATTTTAGTGATCAAATCTAAAACTTCAATTCAATTTCAAACATGTTAGTACTATTTAGCACAAGAACGGATTTATAACAAGCTAACCTATTAAACGCATTAGTCCGTATTAACAACTTATTGTGTATAACAATAATTTAGATCGGACACTATTCGGAACTAAATATCGTTCTTATACTTGGTGCAGTTCCTGAAACGAAACTATTAAAGCGTTTTTCGTCTTAGTAGTAGAGTTTGAAGGGTCATTCCTACCCACAACTTTGTCATTGACCGTAGCTTCCATTGTATGATCGTGTTCTCCATTCTACCGAGAATAAAGAAAGAATGGGTACAGTGAGGCAAGGCAGAGCGCCATTTGGAACAATTCATGAAAAATTAAGAACTTGCTAAGTTATTTGCTTATTTCAAATCAAGATAAGGGGAATTCTGTTAACTTCATAACAATTTCGAGATTCAAGTGTATAAACTTGTATTATTATTACTAGGGGAGACCCCTGCGTGCTCCACGCGCCAACACCGTTGGAACCTTCTATACACACATGCTATGTTTTCTTTACAATAAAGGTTACTAATAATAATCTCAAAGCTAAGACGGTAAATAATGTTAAATGTTCAAATCAAATTACACCATCAGTTATAATAAAGGTTAAAAGAACCAGCAAGGCTCAAGTCTACGCTTAAACAATACTCTACCTAAAAGTTAGAAATAGAAATAATTGTTTCAAATTTTGAAAACAGCTGTTAATGGAAATATTCGAGCAAACAGCTAATTGCTGTACCAACACTAAACATATTTAATAATTATTTATTTTGGCACTCCCTTTTCCTTATATTTAGTATAGTTTGTGTTGTTTTTACGTCCAACAGATGGCGCTCTTTAGAAACCCCTAACCTAGAAGTTAGAAACACAAATAATTGTTTCAAAGTTTGAAATCAGCTGTTAATGGAAATATTATAGCAAACAGCTGATTATTGTTGTTATTATTAAACATATTTAATGGCGCTCAGATTTTTGTTAAACATTTAGTACAGTTATTGTTGTTTTTATATTCAATAGATGCTGCTGTTTTAAAAAAAAGTACTGTATATAAAAACATGCTTGTGTTCGAATGTAATGTAAAAATTACAAAGTAATCGGTGAAGAATTTTCGGAGATTTGAGATTTTGAACAAACGAACATTCACAATTTTATTTATATAGTTTATAATAAATCTTTGAACTAGGCAATGTACGTATTCGCCTCAGTGTTTGTTACACGTATGTTCTTTTTATCATTTAATTTGAATTATTTCAGGATAGCCATACTTCACTTTTTGTTAGTGTCTCTAATAAAACAATTCATTGATAGGGGTCTGTACCCTTATCAAATCGTAAGATTTGTATACACGTATTTTCAAACTATATGTACATATAGCAAGTATGAAGCATTACTAAATCCTCTTTAATCGAAAACCTCTTTTTAAACAACCACTTTAGTTTTTGTTTTATAAATAGGCGTAAGCCTCAGCAACAAAAAATAGGAACTTTACCGCCGATTTATGTAATACAATAATATATTTCGCTGAATATGTTAATAATGTAAAAAATATGTCAAATTTACCCACAAACCCAAAGGTCCTTCGAATATGAACAAAGGTTTCTTGTTATATAAGATTTCAATTTGATTAAATGTGTTATTTCGATATTTTCAGTACTTCTCAATGATTTCACGTCTGTGCATGCATGCTGGCGAAATGACCATAGCTCAGTATTATGCACAACGATTGTAAAGCTCAGGTTCTAGTATGTGTGCAATGCGACCTCTGTAAGGTGACCGCAAAGTACTTGTTGAAACCAATACCTACCGTAGCAGGATCTGGCTTAGATTGGAAATATAAAACCGTGAATAATACAGCGAACAGACAGACTTCTTTTTTTTTTATAAATGTTAACGACTTTTAAAAGATCTTATATTATTTATCTAAAGCATCATATTTTTAAATAGTATCTATTTTCAGTTAACTTCAATAAAAAAAGATGCATTGGTGCTACGTTCTGTGTAAGGGATTTAATTGTTTTAAGTTTGATTTATTAAACACATTTTCGTAAAAAAATGCATAAAATGTTTACCTTCCATTTTCTAAACAAATAGTTTTTTTATGTTCTTCTGTGTATAAATAATAGTAATTACATCACTATAGATATATATGACTCAAAATTATTTTAACTCATTCATGTAAAATATCTTCCCAAAGTTGACTGTCTTGTAAAAATACACCGTATAAGCCTACCTTATATAAATAATTTAAATTTACTTTTAAGACGTCAGAAAAGTGACAGTTAATCATTATTTATAGTTAAGAGTTACTACAAATAGTTTCCATTAAATAATTTTTCTACATAAAAAACAATATAAATTACTATCAACATTTTTTTAATTCTATTTAGCAAAAAAATGTATTGCATAACGTAATATTTTGTAAAATTGCTCAAAGTAAATTATCTATAGCATTAATATATCATCTATATATATAAAATTCAATGTATGTCTGTTTGTACGTTTGTCTGTATGTTTGTCCTTTATGCGTTACCAAACCGTCCATCCGATTGCTTTGAAATTTTGCATAGTAACACAGGTTAACCCTGGGAAGGTTTTAGACCATTTACCAAAGTCCTAGGACATTAGGGCTACGCCCCAGTGGCCCTCAAAGTTTCAATGTTAATCTTATGGAAGGTCAATCTTAAGGAAGAAGAAGAAATATTTCTTTTGATTTTATCAGGGGCACAAAAAACAGCTGTTCGTATGAAAAGCTTAAAACAGCTGATTTTGATCAACAACTGATTTGGATCAAAAACTGAATATAATTTTAGGTTAGGCCTACAATTAACTTTTTTTTTCTTTTTTTAACAATGAACTAAAACACTTGGGCTAATTATTAGTATCAGGTTAATTTGTCTATCCGTGCAAAGCCGGGTCGGGCCAGCTAGTAATTCATAAATATAAAAATCTTGATTTATAAATATATATATATATCATTAACTCTTAATACACGACAGATATTTTTTAATTTTCTGATTACTAGCATAATGTTTTATGATATATCATAAAGACACTAAAGTAAAAATGCAGAAAAATGTATCCGCAATTTTAATGTAATACATGTCTGGGTATACACGTCTTTATTTCAAATAAATCATTACATAGTATAAAGAAGACGTATTAATTTCAAACCATTGATTGGTATGACAACAGCATACCTTCTGCAAAGCTAAATATCAAACAAACAAAACTAAAACCCAATATACAAATAAAAATCGATCAACTTAAAACATATGATTTCAAACGGAACAAAGTCAAACATAAAAATTAAATATATAAATAAGAACTGTTTAAATATTTATAAAATAAATTATTTATAAAATCATATGTACTTGTACAATAGTTTGACACGTATTTATTTATTTAGTTAATTACACACTAGAAACATACAACGTTCAATTAATTCACTTGTAACTTCGAATTATGTCTGTTTAAGATATTCATTAAAATCTTTATATTGAAAGTGAATTAATAATATAGTGAGCCTAAATGTTTGTAAATAGCATAACTGTAATAACTTTAACGATGATAGTCTATAAACCCTTAAATCAAATAAAACAAAACCTTGTTAGGTTTTGCTACCGTCTATTATTTAGGAAATATAATTATTATTTTATCAAAAATCATCTCAATGTTTAAAATTGTGTATTATTTCTCAAGTTTTGATACCATTTTTTGGGGTAAAATAACCTTTAACGAATTACTAAATATCCGTTTTAAAAAGTTTTTTTTTTTGTCGAAGAGCTTTGCAGAAAAACGAGTTAAAGATGGAATATTTCACCGCAAGGTAAAACAAACTGAGAAATTACAGGAAGTGTATTAGGATCAGATTTTAACCCTCGAAAAGGTTTGTGCTTGTTCTGCTTCATCTAATACTGATGAAAAAGATTTGTAATCTCTAACGAAAAGCTTTTTTGCGAAACTGTTTCTTTTAAGGCCTAATGACAAGAAATAAATTGTTTTCAGCTAAAAGGTTTTCTTTTTTAAGAAGGTAAGAGATCTTGTTTTTAGAATAATTGTTACATTCATTCAAACACAACATGGATCTCAATGGTTTGATTTAAAATGT
>JAGFPH010000840.1:284543-294937 GCA_018207615.1 Philaenus spumarius
GTACTTGACTAATTGGTTTTGATGAAGAATTAAGGGAGATATCGCTTAGCGACAAAAAAAAAACAACTTTGAGAAATAATATATAAGGATATACAATTAAGGAAATTCTGTCCATCAACCGTTACTGCATACGTTGGTTAAACCGTTAGAGATAAATCAAAACAATATATAGATAAAGGTCCGATACATACGTCTACCAATAGGTAAACCCGTAATAACAAGTTTCTTACAATAATAGCTTTCATCTTCTCGCAGGAAAACAACGGCATTAGCGATATGAGATGCAATTTCATAATTGCATTTAAACAAATTCTTACTTAAAAGCATAATTCTTACATGTGAAGGGAACAATTAATTATGGCCTCATAGTCAAATAATGCATATAAAACTACAACTTTCTTTCGAAAGTTACTATATATTAGTTTCTTAAAAAGTTGCTTCAATTTCGCAAGAAAACAATTAGAATTTACATAAATTCGTGGCATGTTTCTAACTATGTATTTATTTTACTAGCTTGATTCCATTTCGTACTAAAAAATTAGAAACTAAAATTAAAAGTCTACTTTAACGTACTACGATACAAATATACAAAGGCAAACACATACAACACTCTGATTTATAACTTCTCCTAGCAGTTAATTATTTCAAGATTGTAATTATCCCCGCATAACATGTTTACACCGTTAACTGATAACACCGCGGCTTGCACAACTTTCCAAATCAGTTGCTAAATTAACAAAACCCACCCCTTCTAATTTGGAATTTAATTAACCGCGCTCCAAACTGTCGTCGTTTATTTTTATTAGTCATATTGTACGCCACGTGCAACAATCGCAATTTTCATATAAGACCCGAGTGTTAATATGTTTGCCAGCTAAGGGATACATCTGCCGTGTGAAGGGGATGACGTGTCTTCCCGCGAACCATTACCGACCTGTTAACGCAACGACAAAATATACCTTGAAAGGATTTCACAGTACCTTCTATTAAGCCAGTAAGGGTTAGTGGTGGTAATAATACAAAGCATAAACAGCTGTTTTACGGCGCCAGTGATGTATGTGTGCAGTAAAGCAGTTACGTGTTATTGAAGGTTAGGATATTTATAGAGTCTAACGTATTCTGAGACAGATTTGTGTTTTATCGCTTTAGGTTATGACTTTATTATCAATGAAGGTTATTGTAATGCAAGTAACACTCGGGATTGTTTCAACAAAATGTAATTATATAAAAACTAATACGATGACGATAAACAATATTTTACAACTTGCTGACGGTACGATGAATGATTAGATCAAATATTTCTAAACAACGATAGGCTTTAACAGTGTGTTATACCAGGACGAAACAATCCCATACAGTTCTCTTCAATATAACTTACCTTTCATACAGAATTTTGAAGAAAATCTTTTGTAATTTGAAGAAAATCGTTCATGAACATCTAAATTATAATTCGTTTGTGACACAAATTGTAAATTATTGTTTTTTTGTCGCTATGCGATAACTCCCTTAATTCTTCATCAAAATTAATTATTCAAGTATCATTTTAAAGCTTATGTTCCCCGCTATTGACAAAAAATAGACAAATAGCTTAAAATTCATGTGTTCATTACAAATTTTTTTTAATGTATATTATACTTCATATGTTCCTAATGAAAGGCGCCATCTATTAACAATCTGTTTAACTAACATGACAGCTGTTATTTAAACGTTTTACATTCTATATGCAAATGCAAATTTAGTGTAATCTATCACGCAAATCAATCAAATTAAATCAACATAAAGCGTTATAAATTGTTGTCAAATTAAACCAACGAAAATAAATAAACGTAATTGCTTAATTAAATCAAGTAAGTAGGCCTACTCCTAACATGCAAAATATTCGCACAGGTCAGCTAGTTTTCATCAAAGATATTTGCTTATAAACAAGTAAAAAAATATTATTTTAATCATACATAAAATTGATAGCAGTAAAATATCGGGGCGAATTTTGTTACCTACTAACTATACACTGGAGCTTTCTGAAAATTGAAATTAGTAAAAACGAAAGTGTATACAAGCTATATTCTATTCCAGCGCTCGAGCGCTTTACCAATGTAAAATCATATACATTCCAAGATTGGCTCCCCTCGCTGGATTCTATGCTTCTACTCGAGTTGTACTGCACACCCTTAAGGGTCTGCTGTAGTGCAGCCATCTTGGATTTTTATTCCATAAGAACAATGTTAAATTTCAAACCATTTATTTCGTTTATTATTTATCATAAAATTGTTTGCAAGGTCTCATTTTAAGCACAGTCACAATACGCATCCGTCTTGCAATTTACATTTTTTTAAAATGCTTTTGATTTTGACATTAAAAACACAATAAAAAATTAATAACGAAAAATAATTTGCAAGCCGGATCCGAAATTTTATAAAGAATATTCAGTTTTTTTTTTTCAACACTCAATTACAAAAGATAGACTTATAAAATGGTTTGAAATGAGGCAATGTCAGCGCAAGAAATTGCACTGTTTAGATAGGGAGTGAGAGGCGTTTGCGTTTCCGGTGGCTTTCTCGTTTACTGGAGCAGACCCTTAAAACGTTCCAACAAATTTCATTTGAACATACGTCAACATTTAGGCCTATTATTTAACTTGTTGGGTTATTATTGATTAGCATAAAATTGTAATTTGTTGCCTCCCTCAAAAACAACCCTTAGAAGCTAGAGCGTTGAAATTATTAAAATTAATTAATTATAAATTTTGAATATAGGCTACTACTGTATTTTTTAAAGCAATTAAGTGAAAACTCTAGGGGAAGAACTGACTTACCCAGATGAGAGGGAATCGAGCCCACGCTACTAGCCCGTACACAAACAGCAGGATCTGCCGCACTCCAAGATGTGTTATGGCGCGAAAAAACATTACATACATTTTTTAGTTTGTAAATTTCGACTCAAATTTGATAGGCCAAACAGGACGACCCTTTCGTATAAGATTTAAGGAGCATTTACCTACCAAATCGAATATAAACACCACTAAATCCAATTTCGCGGAACATTTAATAGATGAGGACCATTCCTACACAGATATTAACACTAACATGGAAATTTTAAATTATTGCAGTAAAGGCCATAAATTGGACACTTTAGAGGCATACCATATTTATAACAGTTACAAGCACGACAAAGACAACTTGCTGAATGATCAAACTCAGTTTCATTCCAATATATTATTTGATTTGATTGATAATATTTCTCCCTCCATACTGCCAACAGCCACTTGTGCACATGTCCTTCAGTTGGATTGATGACATGACACAGGGCAGTCACACAGCGCAACAGAACAATGACATATCGTATAAAAAAGTGACAGTCATTCAAAAAACTTTAATAGTGTCGTAATTTTATATTTGTGTTTTTAAGTGTTTTTAAATGTTAAATGTTAATTGTTTTAATATTATCAAGCGGAATTGGTGATGAAAATGTGTAATAGTTCTTGTCCTGACGATGCCTGAAGAAAAGGTGAAACAGCTGTAGACATACAAAAACAACCAATAAAGATTGCTAAGGCAGGTAAAACTTTGATATTTATATATTTATATAATTAGCAATCGGATATGGCCACATATACATTAAAGGATCAAATTTGATACTCAAATCTTTGCATAAGGGGAATATAAACGTTACAGAAGAGTTCGAAATTTTCAAAAAATTCAGAAACAATCCCAAAAGTATTATTAAATGGTCATCTGCAATTTCAGTTCAACTACCTGTATTATAAAACCCTTGATTATCAAGATAAAATCTGTCAAGCTATAGTAAAAAAAAGTAGGTAGTTTATCATAGATAACCGTCAAGACTAAATGTTATTGGGTTGCGTGTTTTAATGTGTCTTACGACGATCTCAAAGTGACAAATACTTTAAGATGAGATTACGGTATCGAAACGCGTCGTAAATAGCTTAAACATAACGAAGTCACACTACGGATTAAATAATAGGTAAATTACTATTAGTAATTTCCTGCCTCTTATATCATTATATAAAGTGACTATGATACCAAAAATCATGAAACTAAAACTTAAAAGTGTCTAGAATCAAGAAATTTTAAAATATGAATTATTGCTTTACTTTTTAGACTGTTGCTATTCCAGCGGCACACCGGGCGGGATGATGAAGCGATGGAACTCTTCTGTTCGCGGTTGGTCAAAGCTGAAGAACTTTCTGTTTTCTATGATATTTTAATAACTCTACAGCAATTGTGTGGGCACAAGGCACAGTTTCTATACATAAGAAATGAAGTAGTGGTTAAAGGTGACAAAGTTGAGATAGAATTCCAGAGAGTGGGCAGTTTTGTGTGGGAGGAAATTGTTTTAAGGGTAACTGGATCCGATTCTTCTCTGCAAATATGGTCTAACAATAAACCTATTATCGTGTCGACTGAAGTGGTTACACTTACTTGGTTTACACGGAATTGTCTTCCGATTTATCCTTCAGTTCTCACGAAGCAATGTCGACTAAGTAGACGCAGTTAAATGTGCTTTGTGAAAACTATGTAACTCTTCCTGTTGGAGGGCGAAAGAAGTGAATGAGTCCTGAAAAAAGTTTGTGAAGGATTCACTCGGTATTCTATAAATTGTAGGAACAACCCTCAAAAAAAGCATCTAAAGGCACCGGATCACAAAAGATATGAAGCAAAGTTGAAGAATTGGCGCATTCGATTGAAGAAAATAAAACTGTTTGGTCGATAGATTTTGGCCAAATAGGTCGGTCCACTTCCACAGAAATTTACACGATCAGGTACTTTTTTTATATCGTCACAATTAAAAATATGTAAAAGTCGGATCCAATAGAACAGTAGCCTAAGAGTAATTCTTGTGCAAGGACCATTTCTTTTTTTAAGAATAAGTTATAAATACCAATATTTTTAACGCTTAAAACATCTCAATATTTAACACATACATACAATACCGGCATCTCACTGCACTAAGAAAATTTACTTCTTTTAACTCTTACACACTACAGTTTACAATAAAATAATTGACGGAATAAGACGGCAGACTAACTGCACGAATGCCTTTTAAAAAAACCAGCCGCGCATTAAATCGAACATTTTGCTCTACTACAACAACACATTTTGTCTTATAGTCCACTGGTTTAGTAATATTTTACACAGAGTTTAACGGAAACCTCGATAACTACAGGGTGGTAAGTATCCCTAACTTTGAAAGCAAATTAAAAAAATAACAAAAAATGTTAGAAGAAAACTTTATTGTGCCATCAGAAGGGTACAACTGGAAGTTAATTTTACTCTGTTTTAAACAACAAATCATTCAAGTGATGTCCCTCATTGTCAATACACTGTGGTAGCCGGTTTCTGAAGTTCTGCATTACTCTGTAAAGCATTTGTTGGGGAATGCGGCCAACTTCAAGGCGTATTGAATGCTTCAAGGTTTCTAGGGTCCTGGGACGATGTTGAAACACCTTACTCTTGATGTAGCCCCATATAAAGTTGTCACTCGAAGTTAAATCTGGCGAGTGCGCGGGCTATGAAATGTCACCGTAGTCAAGCGTCCAGGGAACATTTCCCTCAAAACAGCCATAGCATTTCTAGCAGTATGGGCCGTGGCACCGAATTTGACGCACAGTACGGTTAGAAAGCGCCAGGGCGGATGCATGCTTGCGAGCAGAACGCTTAGGAAACTGTAAAATCGATCTTCTTACATGATCATGTTTTCTGGAGTTCGGATGGTACTCTGAGCCCTAACTCTATTTTGCACAACACTAACACATGCACGGAAGTTTTCCACCCATAACAAAATGGATTTTCAGTCATGAATAGTATTTCGAGGGGGAATTCGATAATGCACGCTGCTCTGCAACGATAGACTTGTTTGGGGAAAATACGTCTCCGCGGCAAAAGCGCGTTGCTCGTTCGACCAAGCCATGTCTACAACTAATGGCGGCACTAAAGGAAACTTTCAAGGCTACACCATCATTAAAGCCTATCCCTACTCCTCCAACACGTCCTCTCCATTCACAATTAAATGTCGAAAGTATGAATACTTCACTGCCCCACCCTGTACATGGAACACTGCCTTAAGTCGCCTTTTTGCGCTATTTGATGAGAAGTAATCTTTAGTCAAAACACGTGTTAGAGGCTGTACGAGAGTAGTTAGTTGATCCCTCAACTAACCTCGTGGCTTAAAACAAAATGAAATCTCCAGTATACTGCAACAGACAAGTCAAGAAGTTTCTTCTTTAATCAAGCGTTCGATGTAGTTTGCGTTCAGCCTAAGTCTAAGCACAGATACAAAATATTCTTTACAGATGTCTCAACTAGAATAATAAAAGTGTAACGTGTTTGAGTTAATACAACTATGCTTAGGCCTACACCACGTCCTTCTTGTCAGCACAAGGTCCCGCGAGGTATACTGGTGTATGTTAGTTTACAGATGAAAAGTGATGCATGTCAGGAGGCTTTCTGGCAGGCTTATATAATATTTTTGTAGCCAAAGAAACTCTTTTAATTTAAAAAAAAACCTGCAATAAAATTTTTGTTAACAATGTGTCTGTTATCCTAACCAAAATAAAGCATTTAATCATCATATAAAAGGAAGATAATGTGAAAGCATTCAAGCAAAAACCTTAACGCTCTTTACAAAAGATATTCTCAGATCTTAGGAGATTTGTTTAAATATAAAAGGAAATGTTGGTTTGGACGTAGTGAACAACAGAATCCAGAACAAACGATATTGTTAGTGTTTGGATCGATAGAGATAAAGGTTAGATAAAGTTTGAAAACACGGACAACTGCGTCTTTGTTGTCGTTAATGAGGTGCAACAAATGATGTATTTATAGTACTTTTGATTATACATTGTTCATTACTTTTACAATCTGCTGATTTTGAAACGCGTACTTTCCCTGGTCAATTTTTACTTTTTTTTATTTCAAAATACTCTATCTACGTTTACAAAATAAAAACGCCCAACAATTTAGCTAGTTGCAATTGATTCTTTAGAAAATAAAAACATGTTTTAAACCGATTTCAAATCGCTCAGTTTATGATTTTTATTTTAAGTGTATTTGAACGCTTGAGTTTGATGTAGGGGAGGGATAGTGAGGAAATATCGTGCACTTAAGCATTTTTATTTTTTATATTTAATTTGGAAACTCAAGTAAAGCTGGAAATCATCTCATTTTGTGAAAATTTTAATTGCACGGTATTGTCCCAAGGGCTAGGGTAATACCGGGCACCATAAAGGGGCAATACCGTGCAACATTGTTAATGGCAAAGATTGAGTGAAAATAAAACAAATATTCAAAATTTAACAACACATTTGATTTTAACATTGAAATAAGTAGAATATAGTGATTTACTTTATATAAATTTACAGAAAAAATTATAAGTCCTCTTCTCAAAAAAAGAAAATAAACAAAAAATGTAGAATATTTCAGTTTTGAGTGACTTTTATCTGATTGAAGTATTTTCATCTCACTCATTTACAATATGTTCATGTTCGAATTAAAGCACTTTATATTTATGTTGCCCTGGGGTTTTATAAAGGTATCAAGTTATAAGTAAATACGTCATGCCATCACACTTTCAATCCTAACCTAAAAACAAAGAAATTTAAGTGCTAGTGTTTGATGATAAAAACTAGCTTAAGAAATGAGCTATTCAAAATAATTAGTTTAAATAACGTTATTAGTAACACATTTCAGTTACCTCAGTTGTGGCGAGTCGGAGATATAGCCTAATAAGAAAAGTTGGTGAAATCACAAAACCTACGAAATGCAAAAGGCAAATGACTTGATCTGTTTCGCTTTCTTCCTGCTACGTAGCAGCACTTCCCAGCGCTCATAACTCCCTCTATGGAATTTAAAAACGCGGTGCACGGTATTGCCCCGCTGCACGGGATTACCCCGCTCTCTGCTATATTACTCCAATCACAAAATTAGAATTTGTAAAAAAAAAACGTAAAACACCCTACTATTTTTACTATATTCCTGCAGTTTTTTGGTACAATTTAGAAAGGAAATTAAACAATTTGGCAATTAAAAATAGGTTAATACGAAATTAATAACTTTCCTAAAACTATGCAACAAAACTTGAAACTTATTAACAAGGATAATTCTAAAAATATTGTAGGCAACAAGAAAAACAGATCCACAAAAATAATAAATAGTTTTAACAAACAACAACACCCGACGCTTTCACTAGGCTTAATTTTGTTTATCACCACCTCTTTACAGTCAAAAATAAAAAATGAAGGTGGTAAAGTGTGTGATGTAAGTATGATGTTTCTTGACACCAGTAAGTAAGAACCCAATAGAATCATGAATTCCATTTACAGTTAACGATCAAATAAGGATGTTTACCTTTTACAGTTCAAGTTTATTGAACCATTGGTTATTTCAATGATCTTGAGTTGTATAAAACAGAAATTTTTCGCTATTTTCACCTGATGAGTTGTATGCACACATGTTTTATTCAACGGTTTAGTTTGTAATTTAATAACTGTAGAATATATTCAGCAACTGAATTGAAATAAAATTTGGGTAAGTAAATATTACTGCCCGACTTCCCACTTTATGTGTCGATTGTTTGAACTTTGAAACGTTTGTGGTCTCTCCTGTAAAAACCACTAAACCGATTTCCATCCGGGTTTCTTTATTCTCCCCTTTCTAGTAAAGCGCTCATATTTTCACAATGTTGGCCTTCACTTTAGATGTTATTACTGAGACAGGAAATTAACACTGAACAATACACTAAATCAATGTATGAAGTGTGTATATTACATAGTAGTATTTTTGCGAACAAAAAAAGTTTAAAATATTTTTTTTTTAAATTTTACACACGCGTACAACATACAAACATACAACATACACACATCCCGATTAGTTTTTGGGCAGTTCATTCAAGCGTAGAAAACTAATGATTGGACCAATTTTAATAAAGTAAGTTTCAAGTGTTCGCCGATAATCAAACTTACTTTTCGAGTATTTTGTTTCAACAGGATTTCGGAAGTCATTTTGACTTTCTACAAATCAATTTGTATTTTTGTCTATTTTCTGCAAGCAGTAGAATGAGTAGAGCGACTCTATTGTATGATATTGCTGTTTTAGACACACCCCTAAGTAAAGGGTGTCTTGTCACGTGACCCTTACCACAGAGGTTGAAGGGCGGATAGGTCATCTCATTAACATATTACCCTCGACGGTCCCACCCTCTCGTAGTTCATTCTGACCGAGTTTACTACTAATATCTAAATCAGTGCTGTACAATCTTTTTACGTCTTCGGAATTCTTAAATAAACTGTTTGATTAAAATTGTTAAAAATTAGTTTGAAACCTCACAAATGAAATATTTTCAATTTTATTTCTGTAAAAACTGTTTTGCAATTAGATTAAATTTTAACAAGTTCTGACAAAACAAATCGTAAGTTATCAGGGGAACATGTATATTGTAGGGGATACCGGAATGAATTTCCTTATGATTGTATGTAAAATCTAGTTGCCATGAGTGAAATAATAGCACGACATAGTTTTCTTTTGTATCCTTTACGGATTTATTTAGAACTGAGATGTGATAAATTTGCTTTATTCCATTTGATTAAATGTGTCTTCATATATCTAAAAGAGTGGAATCTAGTTGCCATCACATTTGTCCAGGTACGGCCTATTCCAAAACCATTTTGAATAGTTGACTCTGAACAACATAAACTTCTGGTTGCACAAACACGTGTTTGTGTATATTTTACTGTATTGTTCAAAGGATTTTGTGTTGCGTTTTTGTGTGTGTGTGTGGTGTGACGTGGAGCCTTGCTTCAAAGATTTTATATTTGACGACAACGTGTCCTGCAGTTATATATACAAGTGAAACAGCAATAAGGTGGGTGTAGTCCATTAAGAGTATAGTAATTTATCTACCACCCCACCTACAAATGTCTTTCAAAACTAGTTTATTCATAATAATACACCAATAACGTCACCCGCCTTGAGCATCCACAAGCAAAATCTATTTTTCTTTCAAATAAGAAAACTACTAGTGTGTTACAAATAAGCACATTGCAATATTTTTTCATCTTTATATACATTATATAATATATTAAGCCTGCAAATCTTTACATTTCTGTGCAAACACTTATAAACTGAATTCAATGTCATTAGAAAAGTAGCATAATTTAGAAGAGTACGTGTGCACAGTCGACAGAAATTAGTACAAAACCCATTAACAGATTTCACACACACTTTCTCTAGTTGGTGCTATATTGACAAAACTGTGCGTATTCATACCTCAAAATGTAACATGAAACGTGCTTTGTTCTAATACCACCACTAACTCATCACCGGTACAGTAAAAACAGCTATTGTCCTTTGTTCAAATACCACCAGTAACTCATCACCGGA
>JAGFPH010000840.1:294947-327645 GCA_018207615.1 Philaenus spumarius
GAGCAGTAAAAACAGTTGTTGTGCTTTGTTCTAATACCACCACTAACTCATCACCGGAGCAGTAAAAACAGCTGTTGTGCTTTGTTCTAATACAACCACTAACTAATCACCTGAGCAGTAAAAACAGTTGTTGTGGTTTGTTCTAAAAGCACCACTAAATCTTACTGGCTTAATGCATGATATTGGAAAACCCTTTTTAGATATTATATTTTGTCGCTGGATTTAACAGGTTGGTAATTGGGCAAGGGACAAGACGTTGTATTTCCCTCCTCAGATAACACCCTTAGCGAGAAAGCACTCGGATCTTTTATGAAAATAACTATTGTTGCAAGTGGCGCTCAATATGACTAATACTAATAAATTACCACAGTTTGAAGAGCAGTTAATTAGAACCCAAACTAAAAGCGGGACGTGTTATGTTAATTTAGCAACTGATTTTGAAAGTTGTAGTTATATTGGTTACCTATGTATTACAGTCCTAAAATAAATAACAAGGGGGAAAAAATAATTATATTAAAAATTATAATCTTGTGTGTTTAAACCTAATTCAACTTTTTTTATGTCGGTCATTAACTAGAATTGTACTATTCATATTTTTAGTAAAGTTCAAATTCAAATCAGGTCAGTAAAACAGATAATTTATAGGCTAAATAAATTAACATTAATGCCCACGGATTACTGTGGATTATGAATCAACTCCATGCTTATTCATATGATATATTCACTACTCGAAAAGCCATTAAATATTTGTTAGCGACCTAATCGCGTCTCCCCCTTCTTTCTCTCTCCCCTCTCTCTCTCTCATTCTGAATTTTTAAGGTTCTGCACCTTAAACCTTAACCGGCAAAGAAACAAAACCCTGTGGAATCATTCATCTATCTGCCACATGCAAAATTTGCAGAAATTGATAAAAGTACTACAATACAATAATTTATACTATAAAACGTAGGACTACATCCCGATAATCACCAACTAACAAATATTCTATTCTACTTTTTGGAAAGCCTAAGTTTGAAACCATAAAATATCAAAATAATTTGCTATCATATGTGGTATTGTTTGAAGGGGATTCTTAAAAAAAATACCAAACATTTTTAAACAAGATTTTCATGAAATATTACCACGATAGTATTGATAATGTCACTAAAATCCTCATCTCCTACTATTTCTGCCACTAGTAAGATGGTTAAAACCTTTACCTAAACTTAACAATCCAGAAGCAGATTACATTCAGACAAATGGTATGTTGAAGAACTGATGTTATTAATATAATTTTGATAAACTCTACTCGGGGCAACTGACCTTACGGAACCCTTGGATAGCTCCTCAGTTTTATTTTTACTGTGTGGCAATAGCGAAAAACTCTCCCTTTCTCCACACACCCGATCCTTTTAACTCGCATAGATTTCCGCGTTAGCAAACATATTAAACCTGTCTCTTAGGGAAATTACTATTGTTGCACGTGGCGCACAATATTGCCGGTAAAAATTAACGGTGACAGTTTCGGGCGAGGTTAATTAAATTTCAAATTAAAAGCGCACAGCCCGGAGCGATATTATCTGTTAATGGTGTAAACACTTACTGTTGCAAATAACCTGGAAAGAGAACAGAAATTACTAATTTGTATGTATATTCGACGTATTATTTCACCATACTGTTCGGTGATACTCTCGGTCCTTGAGCATTTAATGTAGTTTCTATATGTGTTTTTAATCTAATGGCATTGTAAAGAAGAGTCATTAGATATGCTTAGGGTGTATAAAAATCATTCCCGGTTATGACAGTACAGTTCTTATTTTTGCCTTTTTGATTAATATTTTACTTATTTAAGCATCACATATACCGAATGCATGTCTGATTTTAAAAACAATAAAACTACAAACTGCTGCAGGAACAATAAAAAGTACGTGTTTTTTTTTTAAGTAAAAACTTCTTTAGCCGCAATGTATGCACACTTTTTCCTGGGCAAAGAAAAGTCTGATTCGTCAGGCTCCTAGGCGAAACGGACATTCGGGTAAACTTGGGGAACTAGAATTAATTTGGTTCTTTGAATTTAAAAAATAGATTTAGTAAGTTCATGTTGAAAAAATACATAAATGTTTATACGTAAATCTTTATATATATAATTCTTCTGTACGTTTGTATGTCACTGAACTCCTCCTAAACGGCTGGACCAATTTTGATTAAATGTTTTGTGTGTGTCTGAGTGGGTTCCTGGATTGTTTAGATTCACAAATGGAAGGGGTTGAAATGGGGTTGCTACCTCTATACAATAAATATGAATTAAACTAACTTAATACAAGCTTCCTACAAGCACTAAAGCTAAAATTGTTTAATATTATTTTTAAGGGATATACAAAACTAATTGCAATTTAATAACTTAAGTAAAAAGGAATAAAACGGAATAACCACCCTTAAAATTAAATAATAATCCACTTAATTTTTCTATATTCTCAAAAACTACTCAAATAATTTTACTAAACTTTCACAATTTACACATAGTCTATTAGTACCAGGATTTGTTTTATTTTTTAGAGAATATGGTCACTACAAACAAAAAGATTTAAATGAGGTAGCTTCCCCTATACAATAAACATAAATTGCACTAAACTCCTACAAACTGTAAATCTAAATCTGTTTAATATTTCTCTTAATTGATATAAAATAACATTTCCAATTCGATTACTTAAATCAAAGGGATGAAATGGGATAACCACCCATAAAATTAAATCAACCAATAGCGAAGCATTGCCATCCTCACTAGTATAAATATAAACAACACTAGTATTCTTATACAACATATGATTAACAAATCAAGAGCCTTGTACCACTTATCAAACTAAGATCATCACAAAACATGGCATGATGATTAAGTCCGATGAGTCTGTGTGTAGAGATATTCTGAAGAAACGTCAACCAGTCTGGCCGGATAATGGTTGGCAATAGAGGCAAACGATACCGGACTCGGTCCATTAATGCTCTAGCAGGAAACGAATTATCCGACAACGCAAGACTATTCCCTTTGTCGCGGATTTATTGTTTCTGTTTCCTTGGCAACCATCCCTTTATACGCAAAACATTCATTATCGAAATACTCCTTCGGTTTAACTTTTAGTAGACTTGGCGATACGTTAAGTTTTCTTTCTTTAAAAGTATGTGGTTATTAATGGCAGACATAAATTTAGATTAAAAATTGGTTTTATATATCAATTGCCTAGCTGAAAATAGTTCTCTTAAAAATCTGTTGTTAATTTATAAAAGTGATTTCTGATAACCTTCGAATATTTCAACTAAATTACATTTTAACAATACCTAATATCTATTCAAAACAATAAATTCACTCCCTTCCATTGCAAGAATGTAGTTAATATAAATAGCTTTACTTAATAACCAGGTATTATGAAGATAAATTGTAGTCCTACTTATTCCAAAATATTATCATAAAACAAATATTTAATTTGAATAATCTACAGTATTTTTATTTAAATTATTTAAAAAGACATTTAATAAATATTACAACAGGTGCTCAAAATGTCCACCTACATTGTCAATGCAGTGGTTGATTTTAAAAATTTGGTATAAAAATGGAATTGAAAAAAGTGGAAGGTTTTTATTGGTTTTATTTACGTAAATTTTCTCAGAATTGCATTCTATGCAAATTTAAGAATCAACGTTTCTTTAATAAGTTATAAAGTACTTACACCGTCTGTGACTTCTATTTTTTTTTCCTTTACGCGTTTCGAGGCTTATGTCCCACTATCAGATCTTCACTCATTTGATAGAAAATTCCGAGAGCCGTAACTCTCCATCGAAGCTTTGTCGGACCTATGTTTATTTGAAGTTTTTTATTTTATTTTTGACTATAGGAATACGGTTTTAAAGTATCGAAAATTCCTCCTGAAATACCCTGTAGGCTATAAGGAACAAAAATTTGCAATTACTCTAATAGTCGGCCGTTTACTGGATAGTTCTTTGAAATTCTGACAAGAAACCCAAATTTGCATATTCATTTGCCGCACATTTTTACAATATAACTACACAACTGTTTACACAAAGAAAGCTAGTAAACCTCACCCATAAAAACATTAATTGATAAAAAAAATAACAAAATAAAGTAATTACACTAACCAAAACAATGTGTAAACATCTTCTGTCCTTTAAGCAAGACGCAGTTTATTTGTATTGATATTTTGAAGGATTACCTACCCAACCTATCTTAAACAAACCGAATGGATGAAACCGATCAGAAATATTGGATTTATAAAGGCAAACATTACTTATAATAGCCTATTCAACATACTTTCAAAGAAAAATAAAAAAATATCTAAATTCCGTCTACATTAAACTACCAATAAATTCACCACCTTTCCTTACAATTTTGCAGTTTATATAAATAATTCCTTTAGTTGTATCGATTTTTACAACCTATCGATATTTTTCAATGCTAAATAGTCTAATATTTTTGTCAGTCTTTTTAAAGTTATATGGCGGAATAAAATTTTTAAACTACCTGCACAACAATAAACTGTAAATAAACAATAAACAATAAATTGTATTGGTTTATTAACACGTTAGAAAACATCACGAACAGTGTGGTATGTTTTGTTTTAAGCAATTTATTTAAAAGGATAAGAATTAATTTTAAATTTATATAAAGTCGAGAAAAGAAACTTTGTAAGACGATAATGAGATGAGATTAACCTTTAGAGAAATCGCACTTCGTCTAAAAACTGCCATAAATGACATCAGCATAGAAACTTACACAACCTGGCAATGAGAAGAACCTTAAATTCTAGCAGTATGTTAAACTAAATGCGACTTCTCTGTGTAAGATTTCACCACCACTCTTTTCCACTTTACATCTCAAGCGATACAATTACACAGAGCAAGAGCTAAAAACGAAATTATGTTTTCATAATTTTCTGCACAACTTAGTCTAACAATTTAATTACATGCTTGGGTTCTGCTAAGTGCATAAATAGTGTGTAACTAGGACAGCCATAAACACAACCTACTCTAGACTTAATGAATACAAATAGCAATGACGGAACAGCTCCTTGTGCACATGCAATCTGCATTACCACTCCTTACTACCTACACTTTAATGTCCTTCGACATGTTTATCTATACAAGTCTAACCAAATTGTTTATTTTATAAAATTAGCAAATTTAGATTTTATGTTTTTGAAGTGTAAACTTAGGCGCCGCCTTGTCTAAAAATTTCGGGCGGTGAATCGGATTTTACCGTAACGCTTATTCCGTCCCGCGTCACCCTCTACACTATATATAGTACACATGTGTATATAGCAGAGTATACAGTTTACTTGGTAATACCTCTGAAATGGACATTGTGCTTCCTCATTTCATCGTACACTCGCTTTTATAGGAGTTGATTGCTGACATTATCTTTGGTCGAATTGGGCATTGACACTTTGTTTGATATACGATGAAATATAGTGTATGGCCAGGAACACAAGGAGAGTATTAGAGCACACACATTGGTCGGAAAAATAAACGATCGGTTTATTTGCCGCTGGGTGCAGCCGCTCACTGCCACTACAATCGACGGATTTTCCACCGTCTCCGCCGAAACAGTGGCGAACGTGACCAAATGCACGCCAATTTTCCTTATTTTAGTATTTTCCCCTAGAATACTATCTTCAGCCGCGTGTAGAAACCGGCATTCTTAAATAATTGAAAAATGTTTCTTCTAGTTCCTCAAATCAGGAAACACAGTTAGAATACGCCCAAATCTTCTCTTCTTTTATTTGTTTATTGGATGAACCCAATTATTGCAATCGTTGCTTCCTTTTCAATCGGCGACGGAATAACACTAAAGCAAGAGTTGCTCTCTGTTCAAAGAAATAAGATGTTACATAACACACTTTGTGCGAACTAGACACTTCAGTTTAATGAATTCCAATGAGAATTTTAGACGACGTCGGAAATTTTACCGCATGCACACTTTAAATTTGATGAGCGGTAACTTATCCGCATCCGACAAAAAAACGCCGTGTGTATTCCAGGCCTATGGGGTTAGAGAGGCAGCGCACGGTAAGATTTGGCGGTGATGAATCATGGTTGCTATTCTAAAATGGGCCTGAATCACAATTAGAAGTGGTAAAGTATGTACCTATATCATTTTAAAGTACTTTTGGGATGCCTAAAACATGTTATTTTGCATCTTAATTTAAAAAATGTCCATACGTCGTCCTGGTTACGCCTATGAAATGACATCCTGCAACATTTAGCCTAACAACAGAACTAGCGAAGCTACGTTATTTACAAATGCATTAATATTTAACATACTATGCACGTAATTTAGTGCCAGATTACATTTTCAGTAAAAATTATTAAGAATTGACATACTCCCTTGTGGCATTCAAAAGTGTAAATAAAGTTTAACAGTCTTTGAAACCCAAGCCTTTTTACTATCGACTATTCACATTACTGTAAGATCAACGCAGATGATTCCGATTTCAACGCAAAGATTTAAAACTAACCGTTACGATACTATAGTTTTTCTTGCCAAGACAAACCAGATAACCGCCGAAGGATTTGCACGATGTTGTTCACGTCTGAACAGAAGTCGATTGTGATAAAATAAAAGGACAATTTATGCTCCAATACAGTTGCGCTTTCTCATGACAATACCATTTGCTTTTCCTTTTGTGCCGCCAAATTATATTGGGACTTCAAAGGCTTTGTTCTACGAGAAGCCGTGACACGTTTGCTAAATCTGAAACTTCCTGTTCAACTTTAACACAACTTACTGACCTGATTCTACGTCTAAATTAAAATATACACTTAAAAAAAGAATCCATAGGCCTTATCAGTAGTTCGCGATTAAGAACTTTGTTTTATTGTAAGTGCTACATTGTGTAATCCATACGCTGTATATATATATTGATCTAGTAAATAAAATGACGTAAATTTGTGCACTTATTTTAGTATCATAATATCAATCTAAACCAAGTATGGCTTTAAGTTTTGTTAAAAATACTGAAATTCGATAAATAACATCAAAGAAAATGTAGGCATATAGTTTAAAAAAAAATCTAACTGTCCATTTAAATACATTGCTCACCAAAAGATTTTTAGTGTAATAATCAGCTGTTTCTATTAACGGTGTTTTCATACTTTACACCTCTGATGTGTATGTTTTCGTTTAGTTTTTGGCCTTAAGTCTGGTTCTTTTTAACCTTTATTGATTCCTGTTATGTATTCTTAAAACTTAAAAAATTGATTTAGATATTTAATATTGTTTACTATCTTACCTTTGAAGTCAAAATTAATCATACGGATCTTTACCTTAGTGCATTAAGACCGTTATATTAGAAAGAAATTTAAATGCGAAATGGGTTGTAATAATACAGTTCCCGCATTACAACCTTTTCGTAAGACACTAATAAGGAGAGCGGTCATGGCACAACGGCTTAGGTTGTGCGTCCAGCTTGCTACCGTTCACAACAGAGCAGGTTTGAATCTATACCATCTGTGACCTTCGTAACTCCCTCGAACTAAAAAAAATTAAGGGGAAAACGAAAACAACATTGCAATGAATAACTATTGGGTGCATAAACTCTAGAAGATTCAAAGGTATTTAAAAATATTTCATTTGAGCCCAATTAATGTTATGTAAGTTTACCTTAACGTAAACTACCTTCATAACTAAACGAAATTACTTTAATTTGAAATAAATCACAAACATCGGTGAAGTTTGAATAACTAACCGGAGTTGAAAGTACGGTACAGATTATACTTACTATTTTAGAAGTTTCACATGGGATGTAAATTCACTTACCTGAAACAACAAATTATTATGTTATACTTTAATTATGCACTTTTCAACTATAATTTTACAACAAACTATATTATAAACTAACTTGGCGTCTAGGCCGGCGGCTACATGGGGTTGGCCTGGGAAATAATAACCACCCGCACCTGTTTCAATAATGAGTCACCTATTAGCATCGCTACTGGGAGATTTAACTTTTTTAACTGACTCACAATACAGACATTTCTTGCACATATACGGAACAAATATGAAAAATTACACTTTTAAAGTACATTTTACAAAGACAATTCAAGTAATGTTTTACATATTGTAGGTATTTAATGTGGTTAATTAACATGCTAATGTTCAATTATATTTCTGTATGCCAAAATAGATCTCAATACGCCTAGAAGTTGTTTACATTAATCGGCACCGTAAACAAACAAAAAATAGTGTTCCTCTATGTAGCATTTGAAATTAATCAATTTGTATCAAAGTGAAATTGTATATATTTTTATGAAGCATACTTGCTTACTACAGAGGTAAATAACTTCTACATGTAAAATATTATTTTGACTATTTCACAATTATTGTTGTTTATCATCTCATAACTATTAATAAGGTAAATATTGCAGGCTTCAGCTTTGAATAAACATGCTGTGACTGCAATCGGTTTTATAACATAATTATGTCGTCTTTGGTATCATTTTTCAAATTTTCCGAACTTTTCAAATATGTACAAGAAAACTTTAAATTGCAAGTCCAATAAAATTGTTAATTGCTATATAGTCGATGCTAGTAGGTGATTCATTATTATAACAGCTGCGGGCTGTTGTGAATGCCAGGGAAGAATTCGGGCCAAACCCAGGTAGCCGCTGGCCGAGACTTAGTGTATACAGACTATAATATAAAACGAATGGTAAAAACACAGAGGTTACCACACAAATTCAACTATACTATATTAGTATAGCAAATCTTTCTTCAAAACTTTAAAATCAAAAATTCACAAAAATGAAAAAAACGCCTGGAGATACCGTGGATTAGTACCTCCATACCAAATTTCATCAAAATGGGACGACTGGTTTAGGCTCTAGGTCTGATAACATCCACACACACACACAGACACACACCCAGACACAAACACAGACACCCCCACAGACATCACTCCGAAAACCACTTTTTTAGGTTCAGGGGGACCCAATACGGATATTTCCACCAAAAACTCAAACTCGAAAATTTTGACGAATACAATACTTCCTCCATATACTATATGGTATAGGGGGAGAAAGTAAAAATTTACAAGTAATAAACGCAGAGTTAAAACCTCGGATCTCAAATTAAAATTTGAACCAACTGAACTACGCCTAAAAGTCGGCACAATTGATATGTTTTGAGAGAAATGTCAAGTTAATAAACTTTCATTTAGATTCTCTTTCGACTTTATGTAAAAATACATTAACAAAAATATGATACTCTATATACCTGTACTTTTAAATAATAGTTTACAATAAAGTTTTAAAGAGGATTCGAACTCAACCGGTTTTGATCTATACAGCTCTTTTACAAGTGAACAGAATTGGTACAAAGTAAAACTAGAGTTGTCGATTTTAACAGTGTTTAATTTATTTAACAACCTCTTATTATGTTTAACTTATACATAGTTAAAGCCTCAAACTTAAAAATTAATAACGTTTTGTTTAAAAAAATAAATAGAGGAATAGCTTAATTTGTATGTTGAAGGAACATTCTGACGTGAATAGGAGAAAATGTTTCTTTTATTCTAACAACTCCGGCAATCCCTTTGTCCCGTAATGCCGAGTCCAAGTGTGCCTGACCTAAACTCTACACATTCTCTGAGTAAAGGTAGTGTTGTCACTCTGTTTTGTGGTTAAATTAACCTCCAGATTAACTATGATCAAATTAAATAAGTGTTTTTTTCTAAAAACAAGTAAAGTTTGAGTACATGTTTGTTTATCCGGATGATCAGAAATGATTGAACCTATTAGATAATTAATACTTTCCTGGGTTACATTAGCTGTTTAGTTTTGTATAAAAAGGCAATTTCAGTATTTAAAAAGTCACTAAACAGGTTATGTTTACAATAATTTCAGTTGCTATGGCAACAAATAAAAATCAGTATACACACATCTAACTGGATCCATCAGTTAAAAATAACAACATAATTTGAGACTTTAAATTAGTAATGTTGGTAGTTGTAACCTATAGTCTAAAAGTCCAATACTTTTTTTAATTCAATGTTCGTGCCAAAATGTAAAATATTCGTAAATAAATTAACTAAAAAAAAAAGCTTATTATGACGACGTTAATAAGAAACATAAGCTTGCTGAGGACGTTATTGATGAGACCTCGTAAAATCTTTAAAAAAAATTTTTTTTAAGTAATAGAGGTTTCCGCTTCACTCACCAACTTCCACGGAGACTCGCGACGAAGCAAATGCAAACTGATTACTTTATACTCTAATATTTTCACGGAATTGACGATTTATGGCACTTTAATCGGGGTGATGGGGGTAAGAGACACCTAAATCCTGTGCAAGCGCAGTAGGGTCATAACTGTTGCGTGAATGGCATGAATTTTGTATACAACAGAAAGAAATATGCAACATTTAACTGTAAATATTAACAAAAAGGCTGTAATTTAAATTACTGTAACTATAAAATAAAAAAAGATGTTTAAGGATGAAATGATTTTGAAAAAAGGGATTTTGGACTCTTTGGAAAGTCTCTTACACTAGCAATAAGTGCAATCGTTAAAATTATTTAGCTAAAGATTTAAACTTACAGCGTTCACAATAAATTAATAACTTTTTTTAGAATAACTTTTAACGAAGAGCTAGCCTCTGAATATTTTATCATGTTTTTAATATCGCATGTGTTCAGTGTTGTATTAGTGTATTTAATTTAAGTGCCCTGCACCTGACGAAGCCGGCTGTGACCGGCGAAACACCTGTAGTGTTTTTACAATAATCTAGAATTGCTCCGACTACTATAAATAAATAAGGTATTTATCATATAAATTAATAACACTACAAAACCTAAACCTGAGATTAAACACAGTATAAACCCCCTTTCTTAAGGATGTGCAAAACTATTCGAGTAAATTCATCGAATTCAGTAAGCTGAGTAAACCTTGGAAGGATGGCCTATGATAAGGCACTTGAGCGTGACTAGAATATCGTGTGTATACACTTACGTTTTTAATAACGGCGGCGGTAATTATTTCCTTATTTCCTCCATATGCACAAGACATTTAAATTTGCAGAAAGCTCCAATTTATAGTTAGTAGGTAACAAAATTCGCCCCTATTTATTACTGTTTTCAAGACAATCGGCTGAAAACGTGTTTTTCGTCTTGTTTACAAACAAATAACTTTAGTACAAATTTATAATTTACCATTTTCGTCACTACGAATTATAATTTAGATGTTCATGAACGATTTCCTGCAAATTACAAAAGATTACCTTCAAAATCGATGAAAGATAAGTTATATTGAAGAGGACTGTACGGGACTGTTTTGCCTTGGTATAGAGCACCCTTAATATACATTTAACACTATGCATGCATTGGAAATATAAAATAAAGCCAATGAAGTACTCATATACACAGAATGTAAATACATCCATAAACAAAGGGACTAAAGATTTACAAAGTATTTAAAATGGAGGCGGGTTTGCATTTATTTGCCAAAGTAGACTTCAATCAAGGAAATGGAAGGTTTAGTTTAAAGCAGCAAGACAATGCTAAAGAATCCGAGCAAGAACCTTAGCATTGCATTCAGGCAAAGAAAGTCTCGGATCTAAAGATTGTGAAAAAATGTGTTCAATACAAAAGTTGAGTCAATGTGAAAAGAACAAAAGAGTGCAGGGAAGTACAAATAAAGGAAAAGTTTTTAATGAAAAATATGTATTTAGAGAAAAATTTGGCTTTAAAACGAATACAATAGGTGGAACTTAGGAATTTCAGTTCAAGAGTTGAAATTGTCGCGATCAATAAAAACAAGACAATTGCAGTTCGTGTTTACTTTGGAAAAGCTCCATTCACTTCTACAAAGAGTTCGAAATAGTGGAGAAGTTTAAGGTTACTATTTTAAAATGAAGTTAAACGCTGAAAGTAAATTCTGCTGCTTTGAAAGGATTTTTGTAAAAAGGCATTTACCATAAATTTCCTTGGGTAAGTTTAGATCATGCCAATTTATCAGTGTTTACAATCATATTTAACAAAAACACCAAGTCATGAAATTCTCCTGAAACAAATTATTTAAAACATTTCATTTAGCACCCCATATATGAAACGTCAGCATCTATACACAAAAACCAACAACAGATAGTAAGCCGACTTTATTTTCCTTGTAAAGGGATCCTATTAGGATTACTAAAGATGACTCCTTTGACGAAACTATTATGATAGCCTATATCATCTTGAGGTTTAATGGCTTTTGCATATGCGTTTTAAGGCTTCTCCTTATAATTAGGTTATGTCCTGGATTTTTAAATATGCACTAACTGGCAACACTGGATACAATATTTGGCGGAGCGAGCGTTCATACTAAATGTGTACTAAGCAATTTCCGCGCTCAATGGTAGAAAAAAGTCGAATTAAACTAAGTTTTAAATAGTAAAACATTTGGGTTAAATGATTTTTCCTGCAAGGCGTCCCCGCTTTCAAATCCACTTGACTATAAATGATCTGTTATCAAATTACACCCAATAAAGTAACACGCAAATGCAAGTTTATTGAACGCCGCAGAAAAGTCTGGCCAAAATTATCTATAGTAATTTATCATATGGAAACGCAAACAATATGAGGTAAAATTTCAAAGTGTATTTTAATAAAAATAGAAGAAAAACATTGTGTTTCAGAAAACGTTCTCCCGTACATTTTTCATCTGTCCATTTTTTTAAATTACTAAAATTATGTTTTAATCCGCCAAGTTCACCGATATTTTGTCAACCCTATAAAATTTATCTCCAAAAATACAGTTGTTCATCTAAATTCTTACTCGGTCATTCTAGAGTTATGTTGTATAATAATATTTTAGTAATTTCCTTTAACGTTCTAGAAGATCCTAGAAAGAAAAGAGTACATACAAACTATGCAAAAAAAATATAAAATACGAAAATAAGTACAATCAAGTTTAAACACGTCGTAAATAAATTGTGGAAGAAAGAGGAACGTTTTATTTTAAGGTAATTTTAAGGAAATACTGAACTTGATTTTCATGAAGAGATCTCCCCGGAACATGTATAAAACACACTTAAAATCTTTACCGAACGAAGAGTAACTGATTTTGTTTAAATAATAATAGAAAAACATTTCTCTAACTATACAAGTACTATTAAATTGCATACCTTCATTTTCCATAACCATAACAGTTGTTTTACTAAAACCCAACTGAAAATACTGCTGTAATTTGTACAACAAATGAAGTTACCAAGTACAAACCATTGCCGATTGCTCGTGTAAAGAGGGATAAAGAGCGGGAGTCACGAGGGTAAAGGATATGAAGTAGCAATTAAAAAAGGTATCAGGTGTTAGAAAAGGGTGATTGGAGAGAAGATTATCATAATTTAAGTTTTTGACTTTTATTCAGGTTTTTTTGGAAATACTCTTCTGAGCGCCGGACGAATCTACTTTCACTGTGTTTAACGGTACACAGTTCGGGTCCCAAAAATTAAAGTTTCCAGCCACAAATAGTATTTATTTCCGTCTTAACAAGCAAAACGGTCGTTTTGTGGAACGCCAAGGAAAACAAACGGGTTGGAAAAACTCATTGGCGCGGAGTACTGATTATGTTGTCAAGGTAATTTAAGTTTTCAAGGTATACCCCGAAAATGAGTGGAATTTTGGAGGTGAAATGAGAAATCAAGGTTAATGTAATGAGAGAAAATGAGGAAGGGACCGCACAGAAAAGGCTACTATATTTTCCTTTTAAAAGTTTAATTCGTTTTTGTTTAATTTTGATTTTCATTTCATGAGTGAATGTTAGGCATGCAGCTGAAAAATCTCTTCTTTTTGATTTGAATCTATGTGGTTACAAAGAATATATTAGTTTATCATTAAATAGTAACTCGTATGTATACATATATATTTAAGTTTGGCGATCAATTTATGATATCAATACTTTTTTATAGAGCTTTCTTGGCGTTCTTATTTTTTTTTAACACGAAGTGTTTTTTTTTTTGGGATAGACTATTTACGCTACACATTGATGCTTCACAAATCTTTATTAAGCATCCATCGAATGAAAGGAAAGACATCTTGGTACGTTTGTAGTTATCTGGATTAAGTCAGACAAACACGTGTTTCTGAAGGATTGTACCTCACAAACTTATATACAAAAGAAACCCTTATAACATTGTTTGCCTATGTTTAATCATACATAGCTTTCAGTAGTGGGGGTGGCGGCCCGGGACCACTTGGCGGGTTTCTCGGAAGCTGTAGTAATAACGCTACAGTTTATGTGTTTGCAGAATTGACACCTTTAATTTAATTTTAAAACCGTCATTTGGTCACGTGACTCAAACGGTTGCAGAAGTAAAATTGTGATTAGTTACTCTAATTGTAGAAGATATCAAAAATAGTCTACAGCTAGTTACCTCCAAACTGTTTGATGTGTTTATTATGTCCGTGCATCAGAACAGCTTAGATTAACTAGGACAGCGTTGGTGGAGTGTGTAAGCCTTTAAATGAATACAAATAGCGATGTTACAGGCTCAACCTTGTCCGGACCTATAATATATGCATGGCGTTAGATTACAACACGTCCTTCATGCATTAACTATTATTCTCTAATCAATAAATCTATTGAGCTTTGTGGGTTTGATTTAATTGTCCTTTTATCAAGATTCCGTCACGTAAATTAAAAATGTAAGACCAAAAATGCCTAGTTCGTTTGATTTACTTTATTACTATAAATAACTACTGGAATAAACTAGATTCCTAACTTCAGTAATAGTTTTTCTTACAAAAAGTATCCACTTTGCATCATACAAATAAATAATAAGTTCTAAAACATTTTACTTATTTGGCAAGAGCGGTAGTCACTACGCCCAATTGAGAGCTTTATAAACTTTCTATAATTTTGCTTTCATTTTCTGCTTGGTTTTAGTGTTTCTACTATTTTTATAACTAATTATAAAAGTTTTGCTATGCAATAACTAGTTTGTTTTCCACCCAATGTGAAAACAATACGAACGCATGAATAATATTTTTACTAGAGTATCGCTCTAAGATTTTGAACGACGTTGTAAACATAACCTTCAATTATAATGTAGGCTAGATGCTTATAAACGTACATTAGTTGTTGCTCAGCCTGCAGTTCTGACCTCATCATCATTTCTTAAAACTTTTCGTAGATCAGGGTAATGATTAATTTACAAAATGTTAGAAAAACTTCAGTTGAAAATACTTTTTAAAGTTGTTCACATTTTTAGGTTCATTTTTGTTAAAGTATTAAAGCTAAAAGATGTAACTCTTTTTTTTAATTTAAGTTACAGCTGATTCTTTGTCTGTTTAAAACAATAACATATGATTTTACAATTATAGCGTGTGTCCATGTTGCTAAAGTGGGAAAATAACTCTTAATAATTACAGATTTTTAAAAAAATTATGAAAACTAAATATTTTCGGGCATTTCTGTTACCTTTTTTAATTATTTTGAGAATTAGATAACCTTATAGAGTACAGAGAAACTGCTATTTTATCAACAACTGTCAGAATGTAATAAATGTTATCAATAAAGTGGTAGCGAAAGGTATATAAGGTGATTCAATATAATGTTTTGGAACCTAAGTCTAGAACAACAAAAACAAGCACAAAAGTTGGTATATTCACAGTTCGCCACTATTTCCGGCTATCGGCCACATTGTGTATTAGGTAGATTTTTAATAAAAACTGCTTCCTATTAATTACAGTCTATTGCTAAGGTGAAAATTTCGGAAAATGTCTGGCTAGTTTTTCATTTTCTGGTCCCTAGATCCATGTCTACACTATCGTCTACACAGTTTAAAAAAACAATCCTTAGCAGGCTATACAGGATCGAATTGTATACATTAAAACAAAATGAAAAATGATCAGTAACTGTTTTCGAATTCGGCTTAGTTTAGTCGCAATACGCCATCTTTTTGATAAAACCTCAATGTAACTCAAGATTTGGTATAAGAATTTTGTGTGTTACGATTTGCAAGTGTACCAAACACCAAGAACTTATTTAAACTTGTTTAAATTGGAATATCTTTAACGTAACAAAAATGTACGAGAAACAAAATATTTTTCTTTTTTTAACGACAGACAAAATAGCTTTTTGTCGTTTTGTAGGTCAAAAGATAACCAAGTTATTGACAAAAATCTGAAAACCGAATTTCTTGGTTATGGTCTACATTTAAAATTAGCCTAAACCAACATTTCAGAGCAATAGCTTTTATCTTATTTATTTAAATTTTAAGAATTCAAAATAAGTTGTTTTTAAGCTATCTTTGGATGTTGTAGACAATTACCAGGAAATTATTTTTCAGTTTTTTTCTCGATAACTAGGTTATCCGTTGACGTATAGAAACGACAAAAAATATTTTGTTTTTCATAAAAAAAAAATAATTTTGGTCTTTTGTACATTTTTGTAAAGTTAACGGTTTTTAAGACATTCCGCGTTAAACTTTTGTAAACGTCCGTCATTTTGAAAATTATAAACATAAATTCTTGGTGTTCGGAACACCTGTACATCACACATACAAAATGCTTATACCAAATTTGAACTCAATATCTTATCTATTTCTGGAGTTACAGTGAGTTAGAAAAAACTAAATGGCGGATTGCGGCTAAACTAAGCCAATTCGACCAAAGTTACTGAACATTTTATATTTATTTCAATGTATACAATTCAATTCTGTATAGCCCGCTAAGGAATTTTTGTGGCACCCTGTATATAGTTCTGTAAAATTCGGTAATAGGCAAAATCAGGTCAAGGAGATATAAAAATAGATGTTTTACTAAAAGCGGGATTTAACTCCAGTACGAATAGCGTTTATTTGACTTTGTCTGAACCGATAGTTTTGCCGAAGTGACAGTGAAGGCGACGTGTTTCGTAAGATAATGGGGCATGATAGTATTACTTTGTTAGACACATTTAAAATGACAATAAACTCGTACAATATTACTAATTCATATTTTTATTTATTTCATTGGTCTATGTTCTTCTTACACTAATTTCTGTTTTGAGCCGATGTAAGCTTAAATGTGCAACTACTCTTTAATAGTTTAAAAACAAGAAATTCGCTAAAATAAATAATAGATAACCATTAATTAATTAAATTGTTTAAATCAACGTTAATTTATTACAAGCAATACCTTTTGCTAATGAAATATCTTTTGTAGTCAATACTCCAGCACACGAGTGCATCGATTCCTAGACAAACTAATTATCGTCACATAAACATTAGCACTGAACAAAGTTTCCTACAGGGAAATTAATTAATTCCAAAGGGACACCATAAGAGCTGCAATGTGTTGGAATAAGGATAAAACCGCAATGAAGGAGTTAGATTCAGAGTAGGCCAAAGTAGGTTTAGCGGCGATCTTAGCGTGACCACACCCGTAGAGGAATACCTCTCGCGCCTCTTGCTATGGAAACATTTCAGTTCATCTATTCACTTTAATTGATTAATCAAGATTGTTTTTAGACGTTTATTGACAACAAATTGTACATAAACTCATTTTCATAAGCATACTAATTGAAAAGAGTTCTGAAAATATTTTCTAAAACTATTAATTCCTCAAATTTGTCATAACTATTTTAGAATCAACTGGATCAACTATTACCACCTCACGAGAGACTCACTGCGACATTGCTGTTTTTGGGAAACGGGAGAAGTTTGAAATACCTCAAATATAACAGTATCACCTCCGTCAGAAACACTGTTACGACGATTACATTTTCCATAATTCTTCGAAACTCTAGCATGACATTTTAATCAAACCGTATACAGTATTTACTAGCTGAAGTCAGCACAGGCTAAATGTTTTCTAATTTGTTATTATTTGTACTGAGATACTCCTCATACACAATCCGGAAAGGCTCAAGGCTTGGACTGTACAATATCTCAGAGGATTTCCGGATAATGTGTGGCTACCATCTTGAAAGTGCCATGTATAAGAAACATTCAAATTTAGTGTTATGCTCCCTCAAATACCAAACCTAAGAGACAGCTTTGTGGTAGTTTTATTTTAGAAAATTATTTTTATATGTAAAATATCTCAAAACCGGATCGGTAGAGAAATATTTGTTTTCACGAACATGACTGCTTCAACCTTAACTACTAATTTTTTCCTTTGACTCTATTTCCTTTGCGAGCTGGGCTTTGGTATCCTTCCCCGCGCTGTTACACCATCGTTAGCACCAATTACAATTCCTGTATTCAATTCTTCTGCCTTCCCACTACTCTTCCGTTTCCTTCGTACCCTAAACTAGCCAACTTCGTACCCTAAACTAGCCAAGTAAACTCCCTTAGCTCCATAGTATCTTTCTCCGATGGTCACTTATTTCTGTTTGATTTTACTCTATGTATTTCATCTTCTCACACATTAATCTTTAAACATTCTCCTAAACTGTTCGCAAAATATCCTTGTTCACCACAAACAAGATCGAAGTTAACAATTCAACAAAAACCTGACTTAGGCCTTTTACGTCACCAAAGACGAGCCGAGCCGGACCGGGCAAAGACAAGCCGAGTAAAATCTGCGATGCGTTCTCACTGAAGCCGATTCACACTCAGTAGGTTTTTTAGCCTTCCTAGCAGTCTCAGTTGCAACATAGTGACACTGGCCGAGACACCGAGCTAGACTGAAAAAACGCAGATGGAAACCGCTTGAAGTAGCGGGAGGCAGGACTGCTCAAAATCGCTCGGCTCAGCCCGGCGTCTTATTTGAAAGCTCCCGTTGAAACAATACGTAATCAGTGGTCAAGCTATTTTCGCCCGACTCGGCTTGGCCCGGCCTCCCTTTGGTGTGAAACCCGACGTAGATTATTCTTTAAGGACATGTTTACAGTAGAGTCCCCCGAGATCTGGCGCCAAAATTGGTGGGGGAATGTCATTGACCTCGGGCCACGCCCCCTTTTTTGGGGTTTTTTTTGGTTGGATTCGGGGACTATCGGTAATGTTCGGGATTATATAATGCAATTTATACTATATCCCAACGACACTATAACACCTTGTATCTGATACAAGGTTGATGACGGATGTTAAACATAATATATACTTCACAAGATAGTTCCTTCTTAACAGAGTCGACGTAGCCTAACCGCTAACGTTGTGGACCTCGGGTCATGGTGATACCCGGTTCGACTCTCGGAGACACCCAAACTTTTTTCAAAGCAAATAATTAAATTAAATTAAATATTAATTATTACAAAACAAGATGGCTGCCAAAAAAATATGGCGGCCTAAATTCCCCAAAATCAAAAATCTTTAAAAATCCATAATTCCTAAAATCTTCAAAAATTTCCAAAAATCCAAAACCTTCAAAAACCAAAAATCCAAAAAATGTTAGGTTAGGTTGACCCCAAAAAAAACAAAAAATCCAAAATCCCCAAAATATAAGCTTAGGTTAGGAACCAAAAAACCTTAAAAAACACCCAAAAAGGGGGCGTGGCCCGAGGTCAATGACCTTCCCCCACCACTTTTGGCGCCAGATCTCGGGGGACTCTACTGTTTACAACTTTTTTTAAACGAATTTGAGCAGGACCATCTAGTATTATTGTAGTAGTATGCTAGATTCTTCTCCAAGAGTTCTTAAAGTCGCCAACACTGACATAGTAAATCTATTCCCTAAAAAAATTTATTATTTCAGTATGTCATTTTTAGAAATGTATTTATTATCAATATTATAAGGGTTATAAAAGTATCTCAATTTTGTTAAAAATAAATAAAAAAAGAAGAAAGCGAGTTTAACACTAAAACCATGTTTCGAACCCTTAACCAACCCGAAGGATTTATTCAAATTATATTAAGAACAAAAAAGCATCAAACATCATAGGCTTAAATACATGTACATAAAAATATAAAATATATTAAACTGACCGTCTAACCACTAACGATAACCATGGTGAGGAGAAATTATTGGTAGTGTGGAGCAGTGTAAGGAAGTCACGATGGTTTCCAAACACAATACTACTTTATAGTAAGTTAGAATTCACAATAGTGTTCTTGTAAAAAATATAAGTAACTTTAACACTACTGTTTTTTCTGCTTCAAAATTGTAGACGAAGCAGTTTTAGAATCATTGGGATTTAATCCTTTTTTTCGGGGACCACAAAATTAAAACTGCTGTAAAAATGTGATGTGATTGAAAGCGACAAATCCTCAATGAGAAAATATTATATTATTTAAAAACATAATCTATATTACTATCTCTGATTAAAGAGTGTTTATAAAGAACAAAATCAAGATAATCATCATATTCGCAGTAAACACATAATTTGATAATGGTAAATATTACCAATTTTTCATTAAACTGACTCTATGTAATTCTCGGAATGTTTAGAGAGTAATACAATTTTACTAAAATGAACAAATTATTATAATCTGCAAACTACGCCTGATGTATTCACTGCAAATTTAAAACGACACAAAATAAACGATGCACGTGGTAAGTTTCTCACGTACTGTGGGTTTCTCGCTCCGAGGGAGTTGTGAGTCACAACAGTCCGTAACCCCAGGGCATAAGAGTAGATCGTTTATGCCTACTCTAAATATTTGAGATTGTTTAAATCAACGCTCCTTGTGAGGAAACTGACCCAACTGCCCAGAGGGAAATGGGTTAGCTATCAAATAATCATCAATTAACAAACCCCCTCCCTACTACTTCAAAGCTACAAACAAAGCTGCACATTGTACACGTCTACTAAATTTGTTTAATAAGAAATATTTTTTTGAAGAATAGCACGAATTTATTTTGGGACCTCAATTTAATCAATTTACGGGTGTATTAAATATAGACAGTTTCGGTGATTTTGGTTTGTCATTGTCAAAGAGTTCACCTCACAAAACGTTAAGGTTCGCCGCACATTAAGCACAGGGTAGGCGCAGTACAGTCAGAGGCAAAACTGTGTTACATGTGTTTTAAATATGGTATAGATAAAATCATATAGGATGGCGCGTAGGGCGGGTAGTGCGAGTGAGACAGAGTACCTATCCCATCACACTTCCCCTCCTAAGTTTAGGCGGAGCATTGTACAGTCAACCCTAGTTATGTCGGCTTACAGTATTTACTTTCTGTTATCGAGACATTTTAAATAAAACATGTACTAAACACGCTTAAAATACGATTTAAATTAAAGGCTATTTTATAACTTATAAAGTAGTTTATTATAAATTTACTATAGATATAAGTAAATAGAAAAATAGTATATATTTACATTACATTAAATAATTTACTGTCCAACTCTTCAAGTAGTTTCTTATGAATTTAGTATAGATATAAAAAAATATATATATATTTACATTACATTAAATTATTAACTGTCCCGCTCTTCAATTCAGTTAATTATTATAAATTAACTATAGGTATAAGAAAAAGAAAAAACAATATGTTTACATTAGGCTATTACCTGATAATACTGGTTGCGCTTATTTGCAAGCGATTTGTGGACAAACCAAACATCTGACTGAAAAATGTTGGAAATAAAATATGTAGATCAACTAATTTTCTACAACTTTGCCGCTGGAAGTTTCTTTCTACCCTAAAAATATAAAAAGTTTACGCTTTACTACTTTTTCATGTCCCGATTAAAAAAATCGAATTATTTCTTATTGCATAGATTCCGAACATTTACTAAACTGGAAGATATTTATACTGTTAGTTGCAACATATCACGCAGATTACAAATATATAAAATTTGTCCTATTTAAATAATCCTAGTACTGTGCAGAAGCTTGTAATTGAAAGCGCGTCCAATACTAAAAATTGCTCGGCGGCCCTCTAATCGATGGATTTGACACAGACTGTATTTTTCTTACAAAACGTCAAAGACTGGTGTTGGAGGGAGAAGAGCATTACTGCTTCTGCGCAAACCACGCGCCATCCTAAATGGTACTACCTATACCGCACATTGAACAGAGAGCAGGAACAGCACAGGAATAACTCCGTCGCGTCTATGTTCGGTTGTGGTAGATACAATTTTCTTGTAACCTCTGTCGTGACTGCGTGAATTTTTTTAAGTGTAAACTATGTTTTGAAAGCGTTATGTTTGCTGGCGGTGAATCGGATTTTACCGTCATGCATTTTATGAAACGCTCTATTCTCTTTCCATTCAACAGCTGCTCTTTAAAGATTTTCTATTATTGCTAATAGAGGTTTTACAATACCACCCTATATATATATATATTTGAACAACAATTCGTGCCGCATCCTAGAATGCGGAATATATTGCTATTCAAATATTATTAACACTTTTTGGCCATTTTGAACTTTTTCTTCTATATGTTTTCAATTTGTAGAAGGAATAAGGTCTGAAGTAACTTTCTAAACATAACCATAAAATATATAAAATGTAAATTTATTTTTCCACAAGTTAAGAGAGAAAATAAAACCTTTTCCCTTTTAACTCCAAAAAACAACAGTATTTTTAGCCTTTACATTTTGCATGCGGCTTGTTGAGAGCACGCTACAACGGGTTTACATGTTTTCTTACTTTACTTGTTTGAATACAGTGAGGATTCCTACTTATAAAACTCCTCCAAGCGTGTGATATAGGGAATATGTTACAACTCATCAAATGGAATCGATATCAGTCGAAACAGACGTTACCATTCCCAGAAATCTCTGTTAATGAACAATATTTTAATTTGACTTATTTAATCACATTTTTAGGGTGTCGTACCATAAAACTATAACACCACTCGTTTAATTGTCTATCTGTCACAGTCTATTATCTCCGGAACAGGTAAAGATAACGAAATGTATTTTTTAATACCAAATGAAGCCTTTTAAACCACATACGATTATATTCCAACTAGCTGGCCCGATCCGGCTTTGCACGGATAGACAAATCAAAGTTAAATGTATATTAACAAAAAAATATATTATATAAATAAATATATTACACTATGTATTTCTTATGGGGATATTTAGTAACTTTGACCCCCTTAAACCTCCCCTAAAATTTCGAATTTTTTAAACCCTTTCTTAGCGAGCACCAAGGGCCTTAGAGGAAGCTACATACCAAATTTAATTCCAATCCGTTCGGAGGTTTTTTTTAGTAACTTTGACCCCCTCAAACCTCCCTTAAATTTTAGAATTTTTTTAAAACCTTTCTTAGAGAGCACCTACGTCCCTAGAGGAAGCTACATACCAAATTTCATTCCAATCCGTTCAGTAGTTTTAGAGAAATCGTGATTTAGTAACTTTAACCCCCCAAAATCCACCCTAAAATTTCGATTTTTTTTTTTTTTTTTTTTTTTTTTTTTTAAACCTTTCTTAGTGAGCACCTATGGCCCTAGAGGAAGCTACATACCAAATTTCGTTCCAATCCGTTCAGTAGTGTTTGAGAAATAGTCATCAGCGAGTCAGTGGATTTGTCTTTTATATAGATAATCTGAATATTTTCCTATGCATTTTGTAGGCCCAAGACTAGTATCCCAAAAAAATATCATTTGTTGTATTATATATTTAAATTTTAAGATATTTCCGAAAATGTTGCTAAAACGCCCTTCCCATCCCCTATTTCCAAAAGTAGGCTACTTTGCTTTAGAGGTAGTCACATACTTTACAGAAACTCTATAGCTGATATAAAATTATTTAAAAAAAGTAATACATAATGTGTTTTCAATTTATATATAAGGTTTACGGTAGTACTGTGTATTGGGAGAAGTCGTTTCTTTCTTTTTCCTGCTATGGTTATTGTTGTTGGATGGTTAGTTCAACATATTAAACTCGCACTTCTTCGGTTAATTTATTTAATACCCTACACACTTTATAAGTCAGTAAAATTTAGTATAGCTGAAAATTAAATCAAATTATTTTAAGAGTAATACAAATATTTTAAAACGCAAAGAACAGAAAATTCGAGTAAAAATGTTATTTGCATTTGAAAAGGATACACAATTTCCTTCTTTAGTTACACAATTAGCCACTTATAATGATCCCACATATCAGTTATGTTTTAAAAGTTTACCAAGGTTGAAAGTCAGCTTGGGAAGCACCAGAACACGGGATGTTCTCCTTTTTTCATAATAACTCGAAATACCTACTCCAGTCTGAGAAGTTCGATTAAATTATGTACTTCAAAGTTCAAAAGTTTCTAATAAATGGGACTAGTTTGAATTTTAGTAAGACATAAATTAATTATTTGTGCAATACTTCGGCAACATGTCCAGGATTGTGGAAGATAATGTATACTCGACTACTAGATATGGGCCATCCGACTATTATAAACATATTATGTATACTTCAGTACTACATAATATAGATGCAAAAAGTTTGTATGTTAGTTATAATTTAACTAAAACACTACAATCCTCGTTTAACAAAACTTGTACTGCTGTTAAGGCGCGTCCACACTTTGGCACTGCTGGTTGGCAAAGCCAATGATATGTAGACGAGGCCGCTGGCATGTGCTGACGAGCCAACGAAAATCACTCGAGTGTCGGTCTACTACAAAGAAAGCCAATGAGAGCGGGGAGTGGGGACGTGCCAACCGTTGGCTCCTCGCAGGTTCAGTTGTACCACAGAGAAGGAATATTTTTCTTCTCTGTGGTTGTACTCAGCGCCGTATTCGGTCATGGGGTGGACAAACGCTAAAGTGTATGATTTGATTAATCTATACCGAGATCGTCCTGTTCTGTGGGACTGTCGTTTGAAAGAGTACAAAGACAGGAATACAAAAACTGGACTAGTAATAAGTCACTAGTTCCGTATTGTGCTCTACTTCAAAGGCTTGGACGCACCCAAAACCGTCGTTTGCGTAGTTTTTCATAATTTTATGAACGCAGCCGAAGCAACAAGTAAATCCTTCCCGCCAGACATTGTGCGACTAAATTCCAACTCAGATGTGGACGGCAGGCCAGCAGTCGGCTTTGCCAACCTGGCAGTGCCAACGGCCAACCGTGACATAGTCTGAACGCGCCTTTAAGCAATGCCATGGCCTCATCTTGTTTAGTTTAAGCAAAATGGGAGTGAGCAGAAACCCTAATATTTGGATTCCCTTAATGACCGACCGAAACATTTTTACGGTGTGAACATTACAGCCAAGCAAGCCGGACTACGACATCCTTAGCGTTATGATACGGAAAGTGTTACAATTGTATCCAAAAGTGCAAACTTGAAGTTAATTTATTTTCTACTTTTTATGTAGGTAAAGTAGTACAGGATGTACATAAATCATTTCGTTATACAGTAACATGTTTACAATCAGAATTAATGACCTACTCATAACTTACACAAATTATCGGCCTGTAGACAGATGCACGCGCTTCTTTTGTTTGTTGACCCTTCGACTAACTTATTGCTCAAGTGTGTTAATGGCCTAAACTCAATCAGATAAACTAAACCACACTTCCCGTATTTATTTATAACAATATGAAAATATTTCGTTTTAATAACCGACGTAGGTTTCATCGGAATATTATATTTAATTCTGACAGCATTCTCTTATCATCTTTTAATGTGTGTGAAACAGCACGTTCGGCACTGAAATAAATTTCAAAATTTGTTAACACTACAATAATATTGAGTATTTGATAAAGAACAAACTATAATCATCAGAATCGATATGGCCTAACAATCGAAACAATTATCTATGTAGTCAATTTAAAATCTAATTTAATCGACAGTAAACAAAAAGCTAATTCAAATGTAATAAACCTAAGAGTTGTTCGTTAAAACTGACAATATTATTATTTTTAGTCTTGGCTTACACTTGAAACCATTAACAAAACATAGTATGTCTTTACAATTCATGTACAACTAGTAAACGTTTATAATTCCTACTTTACAAGGGACTACTAAACGAGTGCAATTCCTGACTTACAAAGCATTTGAATACCTTCGCAAGGGAACGTTTACAATTCCTGTTGAATAAATGTTTACCCTTTTTGGATAAAAAGATAGGCTACTAGTAAACTAACACTATTCCCAATTTACTAGAGACTTATAAGTTCAAATTGTTGCCTTAAGAGACACTTTAACGCAGTAGAATTTCTCTCGTACAAAGCAAAATTTAATTCTTGCCTTGGATTGAACATTTACAATTCCAGTCTTACAAGGCACTAGTAAACGTTTACAATTCTTAGCTTATGTGAGACGTACACCCATTTACAATACCAGGTTTGCAAAAGTTGAGACTATTTACAAGGCACATATATGTACATAAAGGAAACACATCAGAAAGGACTAAACCATCTTCAGATATAATCTGCTTGGCAACATCTACACACAGCTGATTAATGGTGGGACTAATAGCTCTCCCTAAGGAACCCAACACTGCCAAGATGTAAGATTTACCGCTTTTGGCCTGAACGTATTTTTACGTTATCTGTGTTTGGACAACGTTTCAAACTTTCTCCAAACACAAATTATTTTTTACAAGTGAGAAAGGAAGTAGAACAGGTTTTAAGAGATAATATTAATTCAATTTGCAAAAATAAATATATAAAAGGAATACGATTTTTATCTCATTTAGTACTTCCACAAATTCCAATTATTTTTGATTAGGCTATAAACACGTTTAGCCTATGTTATAGGTATAATGGAGCTATAAAACTAATAGAGCGTTAAAATGTCTCGTGTTTTAAACTTTTGTATTTAATTAGTTCAAATAAAATAAATACAAACTATAACATTGTTTTAAAATACGTCCACCAAGGCACTGGTAGATTTCCACTATGACAATCACTAATCAAAAATCTATAATTTAATTTAGTTTATAGTTTGTATCAGGTGTCCGACCGGTCCACGGAATGTATCATGTAACATTAAAAAGTTTATGTAATAAACACATATTGTTAGCTAGATAGAATAAACTTTGAACACAAAATCTCACAACTAATACGTTTATTAACTCATACGCGTTTCAACGACAAAGTCGCCATCTTCAGTACGACAATAGTCAAACTATAACTAACCTAACAGTGTTCCATGTCCCATATTTACACAGAATTCAAAAGGGCGTGGTTTGAGACTACGTTAAATTCGTAAGGCGTTAATAGTAACTTAATATTGATTTATTGTTAGCTATCTTATAAATACTTATAAAATATTTAATGGGCAAAATTTTATTTTCCTACAGCTGTTTAATAAAGTGAATTTGCACACTCACAGCAGTGCGCAAACTAAACTACATGTGTTCAGCGTCAAGTAATTATATCTCTTTGTTTTACTTTATCGCAGAACTAAGCAGCTGGCGTGCGGTAAAGTAATACTGTACGTAAAGTAAACAGCTGATGTAGTCTATGTTTTGAAAATTTTGATTGTTACGGGTACTTCTTATGAACCGGGTATTTCTATGGTATTTTACGTTTTGATCGATTTTTTGGGAACGAAGCGACTTAAAAACGCTAGAGTGCGAGTACATATATACATATATATATATGATTTTTAATGACACCCTAAAACGTGTTCATTTGCTACTCCCAACCTTGGGTTCTACCATAAAAGCCACTGCAATAGCTCATTTTTCCTATGGAAATTCGCTAATAAAGGGGTTAATTTAAAGGGAAAAGAAGACCTCAAGAAAATAGGTCCTACTTCGTCCCAAAATAAATAATCGTGCATCCTTCCACTCTCCCTGTACATAAAGAAGAATTTTAGCAACACATTTGCATTTACAAACCGTTTTCCTATCGTACAAATTATGGAACAGAATAAAACAAGATCGGCCCTTAGTGAAATAAGATCTTCAAACAATCTCTTTGTTTACTTTCGATTTGTTTGGACAACTAACAAATTATAAAAAACTTTACTAGTTGCTCTGTAAAAATTCTGTAATTGACTAGATTAAAACGACCACAATTGATTAAATGACAGAAAAACTACCAGAATGTTGTAATTGATTTCATCTCCATACATTCCCCCACCCTTTCCAATCAATCATCGACCACTACTGGGAGGAAGAAGGAGGTGCCGAGAGACGATTTTTTGTTGTTTTATGAAAACTAATACAGTCGGATGGTACAGCGGCACTCTAGTCAATGACTTTCGGGATAAATTGAAAAGTATTGTAGCGACAAAAGCAACCTTTGGCGCGGGAAATATCAAAGTAACACTGGCGAAATGTCAGCCCGGCATTTCCCGCGACGGATTGAAATGCAACAATCAAGTGATATTGACAAGAGTTAGAGCGTTTTCTGAGAAATCATTTTATATATTTAGTATAAATATATACCCGGAGTTTTTGTACGGAGTATAGGAGGATATACAGGTACAATAGGAAAAAGTCAAATACAAACTAAAATAAACGATACCAAAAACTGGCACATACTTTCTCACAAACATATTTAAATTATTAAACAGATTCACTGTGACTTCATACCTGTATTAAAGTAGAAGAGGGGATACATTAAAGTAGGAGAGTAACTAATAAATATTAATATTATTATTAGGTAGAGAAAAAACTATTTGATCGATTTCGAACAATTTGCACCAAACATGTCAATTAGGCCTGTATAGGCCAGAAAAAAGGTTTTGAACATTTTTGAAAAACAACCACATTTTTGGCCAAAAACCACCAAAAATCAGTTATTATTATTATTATTAGCTAAATGAGAATTTTTAGAAAGATGCAGTTTTTGCATATAGTATAATTAAAGGCATATGGTTTTGCATATGGTTTTCTGCATTAATTTGGCTACCTATAAGCCAAATTTTATCAAAATCGTTAAGATCTGTTTTTTTTTTTTATAAAAAAAATAATAACTGATTTTTGGGGGGAGGGGTTGGCCAAAAAGGGGGTTGTTTTCAAAAATTTTCAAAACCTTTTTCGTGCATCTATACAGGCCGAATTGACATGTTTGTTAGACATTTGTTAGAAATCGATCGAATAGTTTTCTCTCTAGCTTTGTATACAAACAGACAGACATTTTGTAAAAACCACTTTTTTGGACTCAGGGGGTCTCAAAACGGATATTTCCACAAAAATCTCAACATCGATTTTTTTGCGATCACTATACTTTCTCTATACTACAGTATAGTGAGAAAGTAATCAAACATCATAGTTATAAAATAATACACTACCAACAAATAAATGGAAACCATACAAAAATGTGCAGCAGCAACAGAAGAATCAAAACTCTATAAAAACAATAAAATCACCAAGTATTCAGCTCAATCATGAAAAAACACGATTTATCAAAACAGGACGGTCGTATTCTTTGTATTATTGTTATTTTTCCAAAGTACTCCCTCTCCTTTTTCTTCTCCACGTCTTGTATCCGTTTAAAAAGTGAAGAGAACTAACTCTTGAGTTTAATTAACTTACAAATGAAAGAACATGGACCAAGACAGGGATTTACCATTCCGTGGTAACGTTCTACCAACTGAGCTTTCCTGATCACTCCGATATTGGTCGATGTTATCTCACTTGTACGGTTTTACTGCATTTATTGAACCAATAGACTGAATACCTCGCATTTGCGACATTGAAAACAATCTTAATTCTTTTTGCAGCCTGCAAAGCAGCCTAACTCGTGAGACTTAATCAGATATGCTTAACGCACTCCTTTAGGGACAAAGATCAGCCCTAAATTGTTTATAAAATACATTATGCATTCAAAACGTCCAAAATCTATTAAATAACCAGGGCCAGTTGGCATATTTTGAGGATAAAAAAAAAATATTTTTTGGAAGAGGCCAATTCGGCCATTTCCTTAACTTAATTCTAATTTCTTACCGGACAAATGAATACTGTAAGAAAATAATAACAGTCTGTATCTTTTTTCTAAATAAAAATACATACCGTAGCACATAACTTAAACAACGGGGTCGCGGCATACCATACAAGATTAGAGTTTATATTAAACTAAACATAAACGTGTCTAATTGGATCACAAAGTAGCCAATTATTTACATTTATGTTATTGCTGCTGCCCGCATATAAAACTGACAATTAAATTAGCCCAATTAACACAAGAATTACTACGACTAGGCATAATAAAGTAAACTACAACAAAATAATGCATCGCAACTAATAACTAATAACGTAAGCGTCAAACAAATTCATGATTGTTTTCACGATCCAATTTTAAAACAAATTTATAATAAATTAAACGAACGAGATTTATGACGTTCTCATTAAATCACACACTCAATAAACCGAATCAGCTGTTTTATAGCTATCACTCAGCGCAATGAAAATAGTTGCAGTAAAAAAAATAAAGTTTTGTTTATTTAACTTCATTTGTCGCGTGTTTCTCTATAAAATGTCACGTCAGTAGGTCACCTCCTTTAAGCAAACATCATTAAAGGTGAGACAACTCGTAAACTGTCTCTTCCAATAAGTATAAAACGCGAAGTAAACAAATGGAACCCAAGTTAAAGTTGAAGGAAATATAAACAAGGTTTATTTCAAGTACTAGCACGTAGTAGACGTGCTACCTAGAAGAAACTATGACCTCTCAAAATACATAATAAAATAATATATTTTTTTAGATTTGTATAATTGAATATATGCAAGTTGAAAATTTTTATTGTGATATTTTTATCTTTTCTCAAACTCAACTGTGACGGACAGACAGACAGACAAACGAGTGGTCCTACACAGGTACAGTTTTTCTTTTTACGGTACGGAACCCAAAACTCTCGAAAATGAAAATATTAAATATACAACGGAATATTTTTTCAAAAGCTGATTAAAGATGAACACAGCACATAGTAAATCTGTAATGATCAACACAAACTTAAAACGTTCAAATTTTAACATATTCCAAACTTTTTCTGATTTTACAACAAACAAAACTATTTTAAATTGGCTCCTCATTGAAGATTTACTAACAAAAGCTCATATTGATATTTAGTACCTCTACATTTTGAAAATATCTACCCAAAGTTCATCCATTTTGACTCGGAAGCAAACACGTTAGAAGACAGAAGTCGTGAGCGCACAACCGCAATTCTTCCGCGCCAAAAGAATGCCCAGCTGAGCAGCATTCCAAAAACAACATTGAATAGGCTCTGCGTTTCTTATTGTATTTAAAAACACTTCAACTTTGTACCGGTTTTAGTACATCTTCCGTTGAGAAGATGGAGAAAGTTTTATTGAGAAGTTAAAAAACATTTTACGAGTTTCTTTGGTAACAAACGAGAATGAATATATGGGAAAGGTCGCTCTTGTACATTTTTGAAACTGGTTCACCGGTATAAATAGTACTGAGAGGCTGGAATACCAAAACCCTTCTTGAAGATCTTAACGGGTAAACACTGTTAATCACTATGAGGGATGATTATTTTGTAATCACTCACCATTTAACGCAGTCAAATTTCATTCCAGAAAGGCCACACAAAGGAGGGTTTGTTGTTCTCAAATGGAATTATTTTTTTAAAAATATAACATAAATTTCTTTACTTATTCCAGTTACAATGGATAATGTTACCGCACTAAGCTGTTCTTCAAAACGAGAATAAAATTAAAAGAATGAAATGAAGTGGAAATGTGTTTACGCTTAGTATTACTCTTGGAGAAAAGAGCCAATACGACAGAGCCTTAAATAAAGCTCATCTGTAATCGCTCGTCGAGGGTTCCGTATCAAAAACCTCCCAAAACTTACGTCATATGCGTCATACTGAACTAACCACCTACCAATAATAATGGCATAAATTTCCTAAACTATATTTTGATGGTGTAAACCAGTGTAAGGAGGAGACGTGATCCAAATACTTTTTTTTTATAAAAAGTTTAAATGGCCGACATTTTTAAACAGATTATTGGAAAAGGTTGATTTACTTTTGTCAAACTAGGCCTTTACATTGATGAGTAATTTCAACTCGGTCGGTTAATATCTTGTACAGATATAATTGAAGTAGTATAAAAAACAAAACGGCGGATAGCGTTTCCCAACATCTGTTTATGAGAAGTTTTTTCTTTATTTTAACCCATACGACTACCCCTTGAATTATTTCAGAGCATTGCAGAATCATATACTCTGTATATGAGTATACTTGTATCACTCTGTATACTTGAGTTAATAAACAACCCCTCAATGTGGAATGTTAACGTATCATTACATCTCAATTGGCAAAGTCATATATACAAATCAAAATTCTAGATCCTAAAGAGATTATTATTAGGTTGCATATAATTATGAGCTAAATACACCCTTCTGTTCCTTAAACTAGTGGCTAACCACAATTAATTACTTAACATGTAGCTAATTGACTAAAACAAATATTTTGGCCGAAATTAATAAATTATAAAATTAACTAAAAGTAAATTACATTCAGTGGGGCAGTTAAAAAATTAATTATCTAGAATTAAACAAAAAAATATTACTGGAATAAATAATGTTTCGTAGAACAATCAGCACTTATATAATAACTAGGGGCTCTGCCCCTGGACGCTTCGCGTCCCAACCCCGCCTCGGCCTTTGGCCTCAGATAGCTGCTTCGCTTCGCTCGCAGTTGGAAAATTTGCTAAAGAATCTCGTTATGCTTGGCTCGTTTGTACATAGGTTACCGAGGACAAATCAGCTGTTTTATTTGGAAGCTGACTCAAGCTCATTAAACATTATCTCCATAAGATTAACATAGGAAATTTGAAGGATTGTTTGCCGGAGCTCCTTCTCGGGTTAATAGCGGCTAAAGGGATGATTGGATCTTGACGGAAAATTTCTCCTTTGAAATTAAATTTTCTACAACTTTTGTATTTAACATTTTTTGCTATCTCTTACCGCTTTTTTACAAAACGCGCTCAAAGTGAAAAAAT
>JAGFPH010000840.1:337958-349442 GCA_018207615.1 Philaenus spumarius
TCATACATTTGTATTAGTCACCAGATTACGTGATCGAATTATTTTAATCTGCAGTCATGCATTTGTATTAGTCACCAGATTACGTGATCGAATTATTTTAATCTGAGTCATACATTTGTATTAGTAACCAGATTACGTGATCGAATTATTTTAATCTGCAGTCATACATTTGTATTAGTCACCAGATTACGTGATCGAACTATTTTAATCTGCAGTCATACATTTGTATTAGTCACCAGATTACGTGATCAAACTATTTTAATCTGCAGTCATACATTTGTATTAGTCACCAGATTACGTGATCGAATTATTTTAATCTGCAGTCATAGCCTACATTTGTATTAGTCACCAGATTACGTGATCGAATTATTAAAAATTTAACTTTATTCTTAAACTACTTACAAAATATGTTAATCACTTTATTTAAACCCTTAATATCTATATTCGTATTTGTGAATACAAAAAGTACAGCTGGAATTAACTTTATCCGCTTGTATGATTACCATATTTCTTTAAAGACTACCAGAACAAGCTTAGATCTATATCTGAGAGTTATGACTTTTTTACTGCCTACAGGATTATTTCTCTGCCTAAACCGTAACTAATTCATTAGGTTAGGTCACGCTACTTTTCTTTATCCCCGTCAGATCAGCTGTTTCTGCGTTAAATCCCACATAATTCGTTTATTTATAAACAACACGCTTTAGCTTCCAGTGAATTTTGATATTGATATAAGTGGTTCCGTTTTCAGGCCGCGCAGCCAACTCTAACACAGCCTTTATGATTGGCGAAGATGAGAAAACTAGCAAATTATATATAGAACACTACTATAATTTTAATTTCCTTATGTATTATTTCTCAAATGTGTTTTTGTCGTTAAGTGATATCCCCTTAATTCTTTATCGAAATTAATTATTCAAGCATCATTTTAAAGCTTATGTTCCCCCACTATTGACAAAAAAAAATAGACAAACAGCTTAAAATTCATGTTTTTGTTACAAACTGATTTAAAAACTTTTATATTATATCTCATATGGTTTCTAATGAAAGGCGCCATCTATTAACAATCTGTTTAACTAACATGACAGCTGTTAATTAGATTGTTTACATTCTATATGCAAGTGTAATCAATCACGCAAATCAATCAAATTAAATCAACATAAAGCGTTATAAATAGTTATAAACTGTTATTTATAAACCAACATAAATAAATTAAGGAAATTAACTTAATTAAATAAACTTACTAAATCAGGTAAGTGCTCCTAACTTGCGAAATTTTCGCACGGGTCAGCTAGTTGTTATTAGCGAATTTCCATACGAAAAATGAGCTATTGTAGTGGCCCTTATAGTAAGACCCAAGGTCGGGAGTAGCAAATGAGCACCGATCATGGTCCCCAGAACACGTTTTATATGTTAGCCAAAAAATCCAACAACCGGAAGAACGTTTTTTGACCGGAAGTAATTATTTTTTTGAGATTTTTCCTACGAGAATAAATTTTTTTCGAGTTTTTTCTACAAATATAAATGTAGGAAGTTATTCTACACATTTGGTTTTTTTACGCGACCTTATAGCACGTTTAGTTCCCCCAAAATCGATCAAAACGTAAAATACCACAGAAGTACCCGGTTCAAAGCCATGTGGTGGATTCTACCGTGGGGTTGGCGTGCGAAGCACGCAATGCATTGTGTATTGAACTCCCAATACGGGGGTTGGCGTGCGAAGCACGCAATGCTTTGTGTGTTTAAGATACTCCCAATACAGGGGTTGGCGTGCGAAACACGCAATGTTTTGTGTGTTGAAGATACTCCCAATATTCGAAATGGCGTGCGAACCATTTTGCAGCTATTCAGCACCGTCGTGAATGGACCTATTTCCCAAATTTTGGCTAAAAAACTAAAACATAGGCCTATAAACTTAATTTTGGAAATTTGCTTAACTCACGCAGCGTTTCAGCTGCGTGGTCGAATTATTTAATTTAGAAATAACATATATTTATTTTGGTTAAATAACGAGAAACTAGACATGTATTATTTCTATTATTTCAAGGTTTAATTAAATATATCTTTCTAAAGTAACTCGTCTAAAAAAATAACATTGTGATTATTTGCTATCATGTGACAGTCATACAAAAAACCAGAAGTATATAATTCAAAAATCCTACAGCCAAGTTTGTTAAAAAGGTTGGCAAAAAAGTTTTACATCATTAGATAAAAACTTGAATAAAATTTGGCAGGGCTACAGAAGAAAATATTTAAAATATTACATAATATAATCTATAGGCCTACTAGCATTGACTATATAAGTATTACTATATAAGTAATGCTTATATAGTCAATGCTAATAGTATAAAGAGGTAAAATTGGTTTGATTGTATGTAGGGGGTAAAATCTCCGGAACAACTACTAAACGATAAAAAAATTGTTTTACTAATAAAAAGCTTCACTATCCCTGAGTAGCATAAGCTATAATTAATTTTGATAAAAACGTTTTTTATTTCAATATTCGTAAATTTAGTCGGAAAAAATCTTAGGTTAGACCTAGACTGATGAACCAACACATATTTCTTGAATGTATTTACATTCATTACCACAGCAACCAATTGAATAAAATAACAGACAAAACATCGGTTTGCTCCAATATTTCCATTAACATCTGATTTCAAACTTTGAAGTAATTATTTGTATTTCTAGCTTTTAGGTTACTGGCTCTTTTAACCATTACTGCTGTTATAAAATATACGAAATAATTTTATTTGAACATTTAACATTATTTACCATCTTAGCTTTGGGGTTACCGGTATTACTAATCCTACACCATTATTATAAAGAAAACATAACGTGATTATGTGTATAGAAAGTTTCAACGTGTTTGGCGTGCGGAGCACGCTGAGGTTTCCCAAAGTGTTTAATAAAAAAGAAAATATTTCACCTAATCGATTTCGATATTTAAAAATTTGTCTTCCTTAAAGTATAGAGCTTATGAATAATTTCAGTAAACTACCAAATTTCACAAAAATATCATCGTCAATAATATTTGATACACATTTAATTGATTTGCTTAGTTTAAAAGTGAGACTTAAATGTTTATTTTTTAATTTTTCCTCCTTTCAATAGCAAAGCAAAGAAAAGTACATACAAATTCTGGACAATTAGATCTTTTCTTGTTTAATTGAATGTGCTGTTTAGTTTATAACATTATTCTAACAAATTTACATAATTTATTTTTCCAAGTACATTTCTTTGTTTCTTTAACCTATCTACAAACAATCTTGTTCTTTATTTAGCTTATATACAAACACGCCCAATGTATGTTATAATAATCTAAGATGATGAGGTAAAATTACTGTTAATTAATTATGAATCACACCTGAGCTCAAGTTATTACACAATGTACTTCATACACAGTCTAAGTAGATATTAATCTTAATTGCGATTTTGTAGGCAGAGGTAACTTGTTTGAAAGTCATGAGAGAAATGTTATTCCCGTGGTTCGTAGTCTTGCAGAATACCAATGTACAGTACTATAGTGCAGTGTGCTGAGTAGTAGTTTCATCAATATTGTAAAGCTTTGTTAGTGGCATTAATATTACAGGCTCGTAATCGGTTCAGCGCTACGTGCAGGGCTGCTGAAGCTGCAAAACCTACTGTTTTGTCTGTTACTTCTTTAGAACCCGTGGGGAGAGATAAGCAATTATCTAGAGTGTGTGTTATCTTAACAATCAGCAATCAAAGGATGCCTGTGTTTTTACGTAGGGTTAGCGTCCGTTCTTTTGAAAATATTTTATATAAGGATATCATAAAGTTTAAATTTTGACATATGTAGCCTTCAAGATATTTTTTAACATGTCCCTTCCCTATTAAGTGGTGTTAGAGATATTTTTATACTTCAAACGAAAACTACAATGGATTCAAAACTGTATGACAAAGATAAGAACGAATTTCAGCCAATCTCTCTTCTCCCCGTGGTTATTTTTATCAGTTAGAATACTGAGTATGTGGTGTGTGGAAGCGTTGTGGTATTGTAAAACAGCTAACAACGCAGAACTCTTATAGTGAACTCGCAATACTTCTTTTATTTGAATTCCGTTGCATTTTTATTTCGTCAAATTTTTTCGTTTATCCTTATACATTATTTCTCAAAGTTGTTTTTTATCGCTTCGCGATATCTCCCTGGATTCTTCATCAACATTAATTATTCAAACGTAATTTTAAAGCTTATGTTCCCCGCTATTGACGAAAAATAGACAAACACTTTGAAATTCACGCTTTCGTTGCAAAAATGTATTAAAAAACTTTTATATTATAGGCCTACGTCATATGGTTCCTAATGAAAGGCGCCATCTATTAACCAGCATGACAGTATTGTTTAGATTGTTTACATTCTAAGATTCTATATGCAAACTGTTGTTCATAAATAACCAACGAAATAAAAAAACGTAAATAACTGAATTAAATCAACGTGTTAAATCAGGGAAGTGTAGGCCTACTCCTAACTTGCGAAATATTCGCACGGGTCAGCTAGTTTAATGATTTCTAATAAACCTTTGATTGCCATCAAACGTGTAGGCTAATATAATTTTTTATTACTCATAAGTAATACCAAGATATGAGTCCGCAAAGTCATTTGTAACTTCCTACTGGTGGTTCTAAAAATCCTAGTTCTTTTAAGTAAAAATACCACAATTAATAAAAGACGATACATTATTAAACTAACCCCTTTTATAGTTACGCCATTTTGTTATGATTGCCAAACAATCTAAATGCTTACAATTATTAAGTCGAACAAATATTTATTATTCCAAAACACCTTTATCTTTATTTTCAGGTATTTCAATGAGGAAAAGTATAATAAAGGGCTACTCAGCTTGTGCAACGAAACACACTAAGCGAGCGGGACTTATTTCCAAACAACGTCATTACGAGGAATACCACTATTTATACTTTGGACTTAGGGTTTTATCTTAATTTTAATTTGTTGTAATATTCCTTTCAAAATAACTTATAAATATATAACTTAAAAATATATTTTACACTTATTAAAACATAACTTAACGTCACCAAAAATCCTAGAATTATCTTAAACACCTTTGATCAAGCCATCAGGTGCATTTTTTTCGATAACATCACCCAAAACTTATTTGACTTTTCCTAAAGAATTGATCCACGGTGAAAGGTAATACAGTATTTACGACCTTTTCTCCGTTAACTAAATTATTTTAGATGTCCATGTACACCAAAATTAAAACTGAGACCTTTCAAATCTAGGAGGGTCGAACAGCACAGTCCAAACACCACAATCGATGAGCTCGGGCCCAAATACTCGTAGCAAAAATAGGAAATGTACCTCGCATTATATACAAATCTGTCTGCTATTAAGATGTCAATGATTAAAATAATGAGATTTTTCTCAAAATTAACTCCGATACTGTTCGAATTTTAGTAATGAGTAAAATTCCAATATTCAAAGAAATAAGGCTACATGGTTCTTAGGTTCAATTTTTTAAAATAGTTGACTATAGTTTCTAGTTAATTATAGTTTGACTATTGTAGCTCGTGCATCACTGAATATGGCGACTTTGCCGTTGAAACGCGTTTGAGTTAATAAACGTATTAGTTGTGAGATTTTGTGTTGAAAGTTTATTCTATCAAGTATACATTAGATTCACTCAATAACTGAAAACTTTGTTTACGAAATTACAGGCGAAAATCAACTCCTAAGCCGATGATTTAAACCTAAAAATAAATTATTACAATGTATATATAGGCATCAAGGCCTAAACTCTACACGATTTCATAGTAAACGTACTCAGCTACATACAATTCATGGATTCTAATTAATTAGGCCTATGCAGTACCAAAAACTGGAAAAACCTATGTCTCGATATGTATGCAACTTCGTTTCTCAATAATCGATGACAGAAGGTTTCATGTTTATAAGATAATTTAGCTACACAGTGCATAATTCAGGAATTACAAACAAGTTTTTGTTATAGATCAACTCTAAAATAACCACAATGCTGCCAGTTAATTTGATGTATTGTTGCCTTGATTTTCATATCAGTATAATATACTGCATTGAGTAAAATAGGTAGACATGAGCAAAGTTTATAAAAGTTACATTGACAGAAGAAATTAATTTAAATAAAATATTCACTGCAAACTAGACATCTGATAAAACAATTAGGCAGGGTTAATTAAGGTTTACTATCAACATTTAAAGATGATCTCAAAAATAAAATAACAGGTTTATAAATATTCTACACTTAAATGAACCCGACTATCAGTAAATTTAGGCCTATGTAATATATGATAACATTTAACACAAACTAATAATTTTTCAAGAAAATGCCTAAATTTTTAAATTATGCCTATTTATTATTAGTCTCTCACAAATAGCTTAAAAACCACGAGTATACAAATTAAAGTCAATAATAGAAGATTAATTTCAATTATCAATTTCCCACAGAATATCACAGAATACCTTCACCTAACAGCATAGAATCCAATTATATGACCCATCATGTTTTTTTTTTTTTATTATTTGATTAATATACAAAACAAGAGAATACTGTACATGCATCATGTAATTAATTGTCTTTAGTGCATTTTTAAAATATGACAGATGCGTTTCAGAGAACATTGAAAGGTGTTATAATCTAATAACTATAATATTTCACATTATATAGGTCTAAATAGAATGGAATAAGTTAATTTGGATTACGCTAATCAGATGTAGATAATTAACCTACAAACTAGGTTATTAATTTAAAAATTAATTACTTTTAGCCTAAAATAATAGTTAATACATAGTTATTATAATAAATATTTACCGGTATAGCCTATATAAATAATAATAATAATACATAGGCCTATTTTATTTGGAAAAGTGTTAGGGCTAATACAAAAACATATAACAGGTGGCTTATAGGTACCCTAATCCTATTTTATTGTTTCCATATATAATTATTAATTAAATTAGTACCGGTAATCCTCTAAAACATGATAAAATCAAGCATGTCAGGTAAAAATTTAAGATTTTGATATACCTAACAGCTTGTTCATACTTAAGTATGTCTCACAAGCATAATGTGAATCTAAGCCTATACTTCAATAAACTATTCTGCTTAAAAGTAGTCCTATTTTTTATTTTAAATCATACCAGTACCAGGTTAGTAGACTACAAACTGTAGGCGAAGAGAGTAGGCTGTAGGCTAGTAAAAGAGAGATTGTATATTACAGACTACTTTAAAGTTTTATGATAGTCTGAGTGAATTATTAGACAAGAGAGAAATGTTAAATTACAATTTTCAACCAGCTGTAACAAATGTTCTACTGACAAGTACACATACCGAGTATGTATTGTGTAGGCTTCTTATTCAAACTTAATGAAAAAAGTGAAGAGAAAACTAATTGAAATAAAATATACCGTAGTTTAACGTATACATACATACACCGGTATGATTTGATTTAATAAAATCAAGGAACCTTACTAATGTCTTATTTTATATAACTTGGTCAAAGTAATTGAGTTTAATTAATAATGTTTGTAGCCGAGTCATACACATTTCTACACTGACTTTAAAATAAGGTGCTTAGCTTAGGGTATATGTATAAGGGATGGCCTAAAAGTAGAAAGTGTTAAATGAATATAAAGTATTGTACAGATAAAAAGAACATAAAACAAAGTTGTAACTTAATTACAGGATTTAGACTACACATGGTATATTGTATCACCAATCTTGTGGAAGGGTCTAGCTACTTAGAACTACCATAAAAACCTAAATACATTTAAAATAAGTTACGGTAATACTCAAATTTAAATAAAGTTTGTCGACAAGATATTATATGAGAAAAGTTTCAGTAGGTCTACTGTTTGAAAACAAGCAACAAAATAAACTAATTACCGGTATTAATTTCAAATATCAAACTTTGCAGTAAGTTAAAATACTGACATTAGCCTATATTAAGTTTATTAGAGTAATACTGACAACATCAAGCTCAAAGTTTGTTAGCAGGCTAGTACATTAATGTGTTTATTTCAGTATTTAAAAGATAATTACAGGAATGAATATAAAACACTTCTTAGCCAAAACAAAATTAGTAGGGTAGGCTACTTTCATAATAATAGATCTTGCACACTATGTAAACAATAAGCTGTATATCAATTTAATTTTTTTTAAATAATATCAATGTAACAAATGTGTTAAAATGTTTATATATTCATTACGTTTATAAAACTGGTTTTAAGAATTTATAAAGTAGGAAGTAGGCCTAGTCAACACAATGAAATTGTAATAAATTAAGCAAACCTAACCTAACTTTCAGTTAGGCCAAATTATATTTTACAAATTTAAATACTTAATGAAATTATTATTTTTAAATATAGCCTACATTTTTTGATAACTCACCGAGGTAGAATATGGTTGACAACTGAGTTTGATACCATCTTGTGACAGTTTATCTTTTAAAAGAAGTTTAAGTTGCAATCTTGGTATTCGCACTAATTCAGCCTTTCCCTCTTCGTATTCATCCACATAGCGGCCTAGTTCTTGAGCACTACCGGCACTCGAAGATCCTGCAGGACTTCTTCCCAAAGCATCTTTCTCAGAAACTCTGCCAGAAGATGTCCTGGAAGATCTAGCACTTGCACTATCACATTGACATTCTTCTTGAATAGCGGCCGATTCTTCTAATGTAAAATAAACAGACGCAGCACCCTCTTCCCTAAGACGTCTAACCGATTGTAATAACCTAGTACGATGTGACAGATTAAAAACACCAATAGCATCCAAGTCTGGATCACCTACTTGTTTACATATTTCTAAATCATCATAGCCATTGTCCAAGAAGGACTCAGCATATTGCCCTAAGTGTAACGAACGTAGCCATTCTACAACTATATTACTATTATTACTACCAGACATGTTTTCAACTTCACACACGCATATCACAGAGGTTTTAACACAAGTTTGTAAAACACTAACCACATTCTAGATCGTCACGCCACTCTCTGAATACAATTTCTACGGACCCACGAGTAAAACACGAGACATTAACTACACAGCCGCCGACATATTGACATTCTCTCGTTAGTTCCACAGAACGGCCATAGAGAGCAGCACCGTGTAGTCGCTTTCCAGCTCCAGACGTATTTCGTAGAATTAATTCCTTATTCTTTTTGAATGAGTCAGTGTTCTGGTATTTCAATAGAGGCCTATTGAGTTTCGTCTTATTGTCCTGGATTGCATATATCAAATTACTCCTTCCCCTCCTAAATTCGCAAACCCTATGTGAGTTTTCAAGGCGAACCTCTTATTTTTTAATTGAGTCAGATCAGTTCAATGGCTTATGCAAATCGATCTAAATTAATTATTGTACCTTACTAAATTGGGCACTATAATACATCGCACCAGTATACAATCATAGTAAATAATCAAACACCATATTTTAATATAAATCTTACTTTATACAGGTTTTACACTATAAATCAAACAATAATAACGACACTAATTTGTATATTCAAACTCTTAATATAAATCATTTACGCCATTTAACAATGGAAGATAAATTACTTTTTAATAAAGTGCAAGTATTTCTCACTAATTGAAATTTATATTTCATTTTTGGTTGTTTGTTATTTTAAATTATGTGATATAGTTCAATATTTGACAGATACTATCGGATATAATTGAATATAACGAGAAAAGTTATATTGTCATCATTTTCTGGACTGAAGTTTAATTTATTTGAAACTATGCCCACAGTCAGCTGTTATAATTTGCAAAGCTTGCATAAACCTGTACTAATCTTGTTACTAACTCTAAAACACATGGTGACAGAATATTAACTATTTCAAGCATTAACTATATTTTATTTTTTTGTAACCTCTGTAACGATAGCTTTGTAAAACCAAATTCATCTGCATCGTATTGTTTAAATAATATACAAATCTTACAATATCTTATAATCTTATATATATCTTTAGTAGATATATAATGTTATCTAATTATTTGAATTAACTATTTACTCGTATAGCCATGGACTTTTATAAGAAAAATACAAAGTTAATATTGACATGTTTTATAATCAGTATATTTCTCTTGCATATGTGTACGCAAAAAATGTGTTTTCACAAAAATATAAATACTTTATTGATACCCATTTGTCAATTTGAGACATCCACTTAAAATTATCCTAAAAAGTTCAATTTTAGGATTTAGTCTGTCGGTGTTTTTCGCCATAAAATTAAAAAAATCCACTTTAAACTTAATATGTATAAATGTGCATAAACATCTTAATTTCGTACCAAGTAAAAACCAATAGGTAAAGTTAATTAAAAATGGTGAATGTTTTAAATCTCCTTTAAATGAAACAACTAACTGGTTTCACACCAGACTTACAATAATAAAAGTTCTATAATGGTGAAATCTGCATTTTTATCCGTTTTTCATTGTCATGGAGTATATATATTGCAACTACAAAATTCAAAACCAAAAAATCCAGGTGTGCTTAAACCACACGGGTGAAGTGTAAACTTCTATGGCAATATTCTGATTTACACTTCAAAAGTATAGAAAATATCGAATAACAACAAAATTTATGAAAAAATGAGGAACCACAATGTCCATTTTAGAGATACTATTATCAAGTAAACCATTTTAACACAACTTAAGAAAGAGGAAGCACAATGTTCATTTCAGAGGTAATACCAAGTAAACTATTTTAACTCAACTTACGAAATGAGGAAGCACGATTTCCATTTCAGAGGTATTACCAAGTAAACTATATACTCTGCTATATATATACACATGTGTAAGTAGAAGGTGACTCGTGACGGCAAAATCCGATTCATCGTCCGCAATTGTTAGACGAGGTGCGCCTATACACTTCAAAAACATTACTTAAAAAAATCATTTTTACAGTGTCATAGTACGAAATATTGTCATCAGATCATTTACCATTTTCAAAATTAGAAATATAACGTATATTACCTCCATATTATATTATTTTAAACAGGTATTATTTGTTTAATTACTGCAATATGTAGCCCTCATCCGCCATACTAACACGAGATTCTGTTGTAGCTCAAACATTTCGGATTGATTATCAATTTTGGGCAGGCCAACCGTATGCTGTTGCATTACTGAGACGCTCGAGCGCGACTAGAATATCGCTTATAAACACATGTGTATTTACTAATGATGGTATTATTTTTTAATTTTCACCGTATGTAAAACACCAATGTATAATGTATAATCAGTTGATAAATAAAGTCGTCCCAATGTTTTCCGTTTCTAATTCTAATGAAAATCAAGTTTTTCGTCTTGTTTACAAACAAATTAAATACTTAAAAGAAAATTTATAACTTAACATTTCTGTTATCTGCGAATTATAGCTCCAGCAGATTACAACAGTTTACGTACCTTTAGAATTCGATGAAAGGTTCGTAAAACAGCAAATAAGTAAAATGGAACTATTTAGTCA
>JAGFPH010000840.1:349542-359814 GCA_018207615.1 Philaenus spumarius
GAAAGGTTCGTAAAACAGCAAATAAGTAAAATGGAACTATTTAGTCATGGAATTATACACATGTAAGTGTCCAGGAAATAATAATAGTCCTACCAATAGAGCAGAGTTACAACGCAATGAAAATGTCCAGATGTGCTGTATAATGTACGTAGGCTAAATAATTCGATTGTCTCGCGATGTAGGCCTAACAACGTTGGCAGCAAGAATTTGTTGGCAAACATTTTTGTTCTATTCTATTTTATTAGGCTTGTTATTTCTATTTTATCATGTCATGTCAGTAAGGTTATTTCATACGTATTTGTATATGTTACAGGAAAAGTATATTGTTAGGTAGAGTTGATGACTCTGCCTAGGAAGAGTAAACTCTTACTAAAAGTATCAGTAAAAGTCGATTGAAAATAAACAGATCAACTTTTCCTAGGAAGAGTTAACTATGCCTGATGTGGTTTAGTAAAAGTTGATTCAGATATTGCTCTCCAAATGTAACTGGCGCGTATTGCTTTGTTTTGACTATCCAGGCTAGGCAGTCGCCATTACTCGTCTATTTGTTGCAGTGGAATAGTGACCAAGGATTCAGGTTAGGTTAGGTTAAATAATAGCTGATGGATAAATAAACTTATGGATAAAACAATAGCTGTGAGGACTGTTGCAACTACACAATCATTTGGAAGTGAACAAGGATTTTTCAAATGCTCGCAAACACTAAATGCAAATCGAAGAAGTGAATGTGAAGAAGAAGAATGAGCAACTCAAAGTGTCACAAATCTTACTATAACAAATGATAAACATTTTTTATCTCTCTTTGTATTATACAGGTTTGATTTTTTATTATGTATTTATTTTTTTGCAAAAGTCAACTTTTACTAACTCAAGGCAGTAAGATTATAATTTCCCTAGGTATAGTCAACTCTGACTAGTAAATGTTAATCAAAATTCATCACTTTTCGTTTTTAATTAACTTTTGCTGAAAATACCAGTAAGAGTCGACTCTTGCTGGAGAATCTACTTTTCCTGTACATATATATCGAACTTCGTAATTTAGTTAGCCTACATTATGTTTCATTTTCACAGATTGAAGGCGTTATGATGTTTCTAGCTTTGACCGAGTGTTTTATGATCTCGGTTTAATATTGTTACAATTATCGAGGCCGTCACACGTATTGTAATTCCACCAGGCTAAACAAAGATCGTGAGAGACATGCGCTCAACACGAGCACGGTTTCAAATTCCTTTCCAAGTTTTACGATATTACAACGTGTGACTTATGGTTGCGTGACGATTAAAACATCCTGTTGTAAGTAAAGTCTACTTGAGGACGTTTCGCAACGTTTCAGACGTAAAGCTGGAAAACCGACTTGAACACAATAATATAAGTTTAGCACATCCAAAGTCCAAAGCTATAGCTGAGAAGAGAATTAATGATGTTCTTCTCCAGGTTTTGGTTTTGTGTTTTTTAAGTTAATAAGGTTAGAAAATAACAAAAAGCTAATGACATGGATCTGATGTTACCTAAATATCAACCGAACCTTTGGGCGATCTCCTTTTCGAAGAACAATAATTATTGTAAGATCGTTTCTGAAACCAAGGAATATTTTCGGATTTCTAAATTATAATGAGTATATTTTGTATTTAAAAAAATAATCATACAACGACATTTAACTAACATTTGTTTGAACTAAAATGATATTTTTTTAGAAAAGTGCATATTTAGTCTATATTAGAACAAGTCCTTTCGTAGGCAATAATGGTCTCATATGGTATGTATTGAATCTTTTTAAAACTCAAAATAAGAAAACGACAAAATAAAAGGATAAAGCTAAACACTAATAGTTTATAAATAAAATTGAGAATAAGTATGTAAAATAAGATGTAAATCGATGTAATGGCCCTCAATTTAAGTTCACCGTTAGGTGGATTAAAACTAGTTATAAACATCTGGTGTGCACATCACACAACTTTCCTTACCAAAATAGATGCTGTATCAATTATCAAATTTCTCGAGCGAGAGATTGATGATACCATTTTCGAGTTAATAGGAGTATCCGTTTCGAAGAAAGCGGTACTAACTTCAAAACGGTTAATCCCACGGACCTGATTTTGGTCTCAATCGATTTCTAACCTCACAAAATGTCAAATTTGATACCAAATACGGCTAGTTTAAAAAAAGAACTTTTTGGGGGCAATTTTTGAAAAAATTGAAAAAGTTGAGTGGGGTATCGTTTTTGACATTATTTTGGACGCTGAATCGAATGAGGCCATTTTCAAGTCGATAGGACCAGCCATTTCAGAGATAAAAACAAAATAACTTGGTTTTTGTAATAACTTTTTTCAACGAATTTTTAACGGTCTTTCGCGTACATAGGGTGTTAAGGGGGTCGGAGTAGAGTATGTTAGCAAAGTTTAATCAAAATCGTTAGAGGGAATTTGGAGTAAATACCAAAAATGTGCTAAAAACTGCTCCCACGGTAAGACACCACCTCCGATTTGCTTCAAATTTACATGGGTTTAATTGTTTACATGTTTGAAGATATCCTGTAAATTTCAGTTCGATCCGTCCAGCCGTTTGGCCTGTGCACTCCGGACACACACACACACACACACACAGACACACAGACACACAGACACACAGACAGACCAATTGCCAAAAATGCATTTTTTGGACTCAGGGGGCCTTGAAACGTAAAGATATTATGAAAACTCGACATCGAATTTTTGGGTCGATCGCAATACTTACCTTACCTAGTATAGGGTAAGGAAAGTAAAAAACTAGCTGACCTTTGCGAATATTTCGCAAGTTAGGAGAAGGCGTACACTTACCTGATAACACGTTGATTTAATTAAGTTAGTTACGTTTATTTATTTACGTTGGCTTATAAATTAATAACAGTTTCCATACAGAATCTTCGAATGAAAACAAAAAAATAACTAGATCACCAACATGTTTGAAGATCTCCAAGAGTGCTATGAGAGATGTCTAAAACTTAATTGAGGGCATTAAGAACATGTGAGTGTTAAAAACTACACTTTTCAGCTTTTAATTATTAAAAATATTCCAAAGTTTTGCCCAGCCCTTTAAATATACAACCGCTCTTCCCCTTATAAGCTCCAAAATCATAGAGCGTCAGATTTGTCTAAAAATAATATTTTTTAACTATTACAATATGCCAAAACAACTGAAAGATAAGTTTTATTTTTGATTTAAAAAGTGAGTTTTTGTAAGGTTTTACGAGCTTGGAAGAGAGGACATTGAGCAGATTCAGAGTTACATATCTTTGAAGTCAGTTTTGAGCTGATTTAAGGGTCGGCTTAGTTGTCGGCCATGTTGGATGACACTCCATAAGACTAATGTTAAATTAAAATCCAAATTTTTCCTTTATTTTTGATCGGAAAATTGTAAACGATATGTCATTTTAAAGCTATGGTCAATATGCAAGCAAATGGCTTTTTCAAAACTAAGAAAAATATTTTGTTTAATATTTATTAACAATATAAAACATTGATTTTTAATATTTTTTTATGTTGTCACTATTAATTATAGCGAAAAACTACCCAGCCATTCGCCTGAAGAATTTCGTCCCCAAGATTTTGGTATTTTTTTTAAAACGCTTTTTGTACAATTGCTGGTTTTAAATGGATTTAGGCTGAGCAATGTCCGTGTAACCTACCGTCGCTATAGGGTGATTTTAAATATGTTTTACGCTGTAACTATTAATTATAGCGAAAAATTAACAAGCTATTCGGATGGAGAATTTTAATCCCAAGAGTTTGGTATTTTTTAAAAAACGCTATTTGAATAATTGCGGGTTTTAAATGGATTTAGGATGAGCAATGTCCGTGTTACCTACCGCCGCTATAGGGAGTCGCAGGTTGCTTTCTTTAAGTCGATCATTCGAGGGTTTAGTATTAAATTTGTTTAATGATTTTATTTAACTAGTGGCTTGTAGGGGCACATGCCCCTATTTTTCTTCTGAACGGAGGGCTATTGTCAACGTTATTCTTTCGAGCAAAGTTATTGGTTTCACGAACAGCTCTTCTTCTGTCTGCATTGTTCTTGAAGACCACGCCTGCTCTACGTGGTCTTCCCCTTACGTTCATATTAAAACTACACAATAAAATAAATAATGAAAACACACTAACTATAAAGGCTATTAGCAAAAACCTATGCACATAACCTTAAAATATTTGTTTGTTTACAAATTATACTCAGCTGTTTTCCTTTGCAATATATTTCTTATGGAGATTTTTGGTGACTTTAAGTTCCTCAAAACCCTATAAATGTTGTAAATTGAGAAAAACCTATATTTTCCCCCGCTCCTTCGTATCAATACCCCAGAGCCCTGGTCATACCTTTAATGTGAGCCATTTCCCAGCTGTGTACGTCCTTCCAAGCTCCCACAATCTTTCTCTCAAAGTTCGGCTTTCGAAATTGTATATATTATAGATTATACTAAATTTACATTATATACGCAAATATATGCAGTGTTCATTAAGTCTTTTGAACCCCCTTCATTATTTTTGTTACTGAAAAGAAAGTGTAACTGTCAAAACAATCGGATGAAAGATAATAGCTAAGTTAAAGATAATAACAGCATATGTGCATACAATATTGTTGTGTTTACTGTGTTGGTATAGGATGAACAAACCAATTATTACACATAACACTATTATTCTTCATCTGTTTTCGTTAAAATGAACGGTTTTGAGTAATTTGGGTTTGAAATTTTCAAGCAGCTGCCATTTCATTCATGCCAAGTTTGAACTCAATCAGTCATTTCTCTAGATATGAATTAGTTTGTAAAAAAAAAACAAAATGGTATGCTTTATAATTTTAAATATATTACAGAGTTGTGTCCAACCCTATATATTACTGTATGTGCATATCTATTATATATCACAACTATATATATATATATATCTTTGCTGTTTGGGCCAAGGGGTTATGTCAGGCATCGTAAAACTTTCAGGAGAGGCAAATGAAAAAAAAAGTGGAAGTTTGACAAATGTTAATTGTTTGCTACTTAATCACCAAATAATTTTCCAATCTATGTTTTATTTATATCATCAGAACATTATTTTATTATTCGTGTATTTGTTTTCTCTCAAAAATATATTTTTTTTAAGCATACCGTATGTTAAATCAATGGCTCCTTTTTACCATGACTTACACCCTTTTGATTTTACACTTTACGACTTAACCCTATATTGTTTACTCTTATATACAGGTATATAAGTCAGACTTAACTCTGTTATACCTAATAGTTCTGATGGAAAATAATTAAGTCTGACTTAAGCCAGTTGTTTCATTCTCAATGTAGAGTTTAGGCTCTATGTAATCAAATGGATACCACCAGTTTGCATGAGTTATACCCTTTAGAAAAAAACCCAGATTTAGCTACTTTGAATCTAGTGAGATAACCAATTAAGTTTATTTTACTGTCTTAAACCGTTTACACTATTGGAAAGAACGTTTTTTAATTCAAAAACCATCAAAACATGTAAATGGCCAAAAATATGACTAATCCCTTTTGCCTTAGATTTATATAATATAATAAATCTAAGATATTGAGATTATTTTATGCCACAAATTAAAGACATTTAGAAAAAAATACCTATAATACCTTGTTTATGATTTAATTTCTTTCATAAAGTAAGTCAACGTTTTCAAATAGTCATTATTTTAATTTTATTATTATGATATTTATGTTTGTAATACGTACGTTGTTTTAAGTATTGTTATGGTTGAGTAGGCCTATTTGCCCAACATAACCTACAATAAATTTGTTAAATTGTGTTTTGGATAAAGGGAATTATTTATTTCATAATATCCACCTGACGTTCCAGTTCTAAGCTTTTTCTAGCTGAAAAGATGTTGTAAGGTAAAAAATGAACGTTGAAGTCCTACAGTTAAGTTGTAATTGGGACAACCAAAAGTTATAATTGAAAACGTACGCTGTGTTCAATCAAACACAGCGACTTTTTACAACATCTCTTTTTCATTGGTCGAATACGTGACATTATTAGAATCGATAAGAAGAACAAAAGATAAAAACACAAACTAAACGAAAACTTGCCGAAATACGAAAGTAGTAAATCAATAAATCTTTCAACAATATCTCCTAAAGTCAGATAAAGACGCTGCAAAACAAATTAAGCCAGACGGACGGCTGAAATTAAACCTGTCAATTTATCTTCGGATATTCACATCAATAAATCTTCCTTCGCATCTTCTGAATTGATGATTCTTCTTGAAATAAAGCCTTCAATAACGTTTGAGAAATGATGAAAGTGAAGACACTTAAAACAATAAATATTGAAAGTATTTTTCACCCTTTCATTTTTCATCGTCAGTCTTACTTCGTTTACGGAATGCAAACCTCCGTGGCTCGAATCAGGAACAGTCGAACGAATTCGTTGATAGTTTTATTTTTAAACATGTTTTCTTCTTTTTTTTAAATAAAACTTTTAACAGGCCAACTTCGGTTTGTATAAAGTTCAATAATGTGAAATTATAAATTTTGCCCAGGACCGATTTTTTAAGGGTTACGTTACTTCTTTTAGTATGACAAACGTTTTGTGTAAATCATGTTTGTCATCATAAAATTTAAATAAAAAAACTTGTCTAACAACATCAGTACATAAAACTTCATATTTAATCAGTTGAAAATAATTCAATTTGGAAAATAACGGAAACAAAACTATAAGGAATTAATTAAAATAAAGAAATTAACTTAAAATTTAATTAAAATAAAGGCCTTCAGTTGTAAAGTTAAAAAACATCTAACATCCTCAATTTACCTCAATCTATTAATTCTACATACAAAATCGAAAGTGACTTGCGTAAAAGTACTTTGTACACAACACAGCGAAGTTCTTCATTTTGTATGCTAGCAAAGAGTAGGAAATAAGATTTTGTCATGTGTGCAAATATTCTTTCAAACAATTTTCAAGATTCTTATTGCTCATCACTACCCGTAAGTACCAAAAGTCAATACAAGGATTTCATTTTAGGTATGTACGACTTAACAGAAATATGCGACTTCAAATTTCATACTCCTTTTCCCATTACTCCCATTACTTTTCATACTTATTCCCAAGGCAAAATACATTGCAAAGATGAAATTCTGTGACAAGATTTCCTTTTGATGAATTTGTTTATTACATTTTGTATGCAATGTTTAGGTTGAAACGAAATGGCACAGTCATTTAATGGTAAAAAGAACATATTTTAATTATTACTTATCTAGTAAATTAGCTTAGCGTGGTGGAACGTTGCGATATTTCTTGTTTTGACATTGAGTCCTTCATTACTGGAGTTAGATTACTACTATACAAGAGTGGGTTGCAAGTTGCGTCAAGAGTAATTTACGGCGCTATTCCATATGAGACACTCATGCAATGCAACAATAACATTAATTTTGATATGTTCGGAGTATAATAATAAGCTCTTATTATTTTTTTCTAATAACTCTCAACATGAACAAATTTACTGCATCCATATTTTACTGCAGTATAACTCGTGATTGGAAACCTTTTTTTTAACTAAAGATATTCTCTTAATTCTTTCACAAGTGGAGTGAATATTTTTAAAATGAAAATGTCTTTTTTTAAGTGAAAACTTCTTTAAGAGCGTTGGTCACTTTTCTGCATGGAGAAAAATGATTGAACTCTCGTCACCGTCATCGTCATCGAAAGGACACGCTTTTTTAAGGCTCTATCGGATCTCCACAGCTATTTAAGATTCCATCGCATCCCCACAAATATTTAAGGCTACGTAGCATCTTCGCAATTATTTAAGTCAAAGTTGCTTTCCCGCATTTATTTGCGTATATCCGCAATTATTTAATGCTACATCGCACCTCCGCAAATATTGAAGGGTACGTCACATCTCCGCAATTATTTAAGGCTCCATCGCATCTCCGCAATTATTTAAGGCTCTATCTTATCTCCACAATTATTTTAGGCTCCTTCGCATCTCCGCAAATATTTAAGGCTCCATTACAGCACTAATACATTGATTTAAAAAAAAAACTTCTTAATAACTAGAAAATAAAGTTAACCATATGAAAAATGTTCACTTCTGATAGCAGTCCCACGACTGCCTGTTTTCGTTTTTTTCCTATTGATTAAAGGCAGTAGCTATTTAAGAAAATTGCTAAAGCTGTTTTCGATTTTATTATTACTTTAAATTATACACACACAAAACTAATAAATTAAATATAATATGTTGTATTTAAAAGTGATATTTAATTCTTCGTATTTGTTAGAATAGTAGGCCTACCTCTATTCTACCTGTAACCTGATATCTATGGATTTTGTTTAAAGGGTCAGAAATGTCCCGGAACACCTTAATAAGTTTGTGACAGTTAAATAATACAAACACTTTAAACCTTCAGGATACAAACTACAATTTTAAATGCATGTGTAAATTATTTTGCCCACTTTTGTGAGGGCAACTTTATAATTTTTAAATTGTAACCCTCCACCTCCTTAAGTGATCACTCACCTTAAATGTGTTTACTAAGTATTTATTTATCCAACTCAAATTTTGGATTGATTCAGATCACTGCCTTTGAAAAATTCGACTTAGTAGCAAAATAATTTTACTGAGTGCAAGTTCATAAATCGAACGATAGCAGTGACATGTAGAGTACAGTTTGTTCGTTTCTTCGTAACTAGGATTGTCGTATCAAACTTTACTCCAATTTTCATCCATACAAGAACTGTTAAAAGATGTGTCACTCAATTTTTAAAGTACAATATAGACCTGGGCTAGGTCCGGTAAACAAAGCAACGAGACGAGACTAGAATGTGTCTTACTAGAATACAATTTGGTCAAATTATTAAATATTTATTAATTTAGATATATTGTTTATTACAAAATTTATGCAAGGAAGAAAATTACATTTGTTAAATATTGATAATCATCTGCTTTCAACCATTCGTTCTTTAAGGCATCTAACAAAAACTTATTTTGAGACAATAATAAACCATTTAAAGAAAATAAACGAATCTGGCTAAAGGATAGAAGGACCTACAGATCCTAGATATAAAAAGTTATTTCTTCTTCTTCAAAGCACAAGTGCTTCGTGAAGATTTAAAGTTGATTGATGACAGTTTTTTCAAACTCTGATTTGGTCTGTGTGCATCGATACTTCTATCAGTACTTCCATTTGTTAAAAAAAAAACAACGGATCCTTGGGGGTTTAAGGCTTTTAACGGCATACCCGAGAGATTGATTGCAAATAAGAATATTATTGTACCGCGTTTGGTATATGTTGGGGGTATAACTTATTTCCATTGTGCATGCTTTTGACTTGTAGGTCTTCAGGTTTGAATAATTATTGAACCTAAGATAATCACAAGCAACGTATCAGAGAGATTGCAGTTTGAATTAATATTTTTTTAAATACGAGTACATTAAAATGTCCCAGCAAAACATTAATCAAATGTCTGATTAGGGATGTCACATGTTATTACTAAGAATTGATGATTGGTATAACAATACACAATTTAAAAAAATTACAAACTAATGGTCGTATGAAATTACTTAAATAATTGGTAGGTAATTATTCTGTATATACGACACATTTAAAATTTAGACAGCCTGATGTGCACTAAATCATCTTATTTGTAAAGATGATAACAAACTGTAATTTTTGGGAGGATCATGAAATCAGTTATTTTTATCTATATGTATTTATTCAGGTTCTTGAATGAGGCTTGAATTATTGTATTCAGTAAAACAAAATTTACAAATCTCCTATTTTGACAAAAATTGTCAATTTTCATTTCATAAAAAGCATATCGAACCAATAATATGCATCATTTTTTTAAATTAAGATATTTCTCTTAATTGTCCCACAATCTAGTTATTATTTTAAAAAGCTCATGAAATTCATTGTGACAGTGCTGTCATAATAGTAAGGTACTCAGCCTTTCAAAAAGTGGAACATATTCTATATAGTCCAGTCAATGAGTGCTCAAAAGAGGGGTGTAGAGTGCATGGAATATGCGATAATTTTTGACTTTAGGACTTTGTTAGGAGTAGTTACGAGGTAAACATACTAAAAGTCCCCACCCCTGGGAGGTGAGCATAAAGCGGGAGGGGGGTGGAAAGGTCCCATGTTTAGGTTTTTCGCTTATATCTCGGAAACGGTGCACTGTAGAAAAAAATGTTACAAATAAAAATGAAATTTAATTAAATTTCCTATAAAATAGTTTCTGTACGTATTTGTCGAATTCCCAACGGTTTTCGAGATATAAGTTATTGAA
>JAGFPH010000840.1:359914-379357 GCA_018207615.1 Philaenus spumarius
TTCAATAACTTATATCTCGAAAACCGTTGGGAATTCGACAAATACGTGCAAAAACTATTTTATAGGAAATTTAATTAACTTTCATTTTTATTTGAAACATTTTTTTCTATAGTGCACCATTTCCGAGATATAAGCGAAAAACCTAAAATGGGACCTTTCCACCCCCCTCCCGCCTTATGCTCACCTCCCAGGGGTGGGGACTTTTATTATGTTTACCTCCTAACTACTCCTAACAAAGTCCTAAAGTCAAAAATTATCGCATATTCCATGCACTCTACAATGCATTAATTGACTGGACTAATATCGAAATAGAAACAGCAAATTAATCTGCATTTTTGTAACTACTACTTCTTCTGTTCTCCTAATACCAAAGTTGCTTATAGGTCCGTGCAAGTCTTGGTATGAGGAAGATGACGACAGTGTGGCCACTTACTTTACTTGCCATGTTGTTTTCCAACTCAACACGGGTAGCCTAGGGACAATTTAACTGAAATTCCCGCTTCAGAATTATTGTTCTTTGCAGTTTGATTAATTTTCAATGTCACAAAGTTTCGATATATTTTGCTCACTAAATGAGTGAATACAGAAAATACAGGCTAGCACTTTTTTACTAATCGTGCACATTATCATTTAAACATCTATATATTTAAAAAAATTCCTGATTTTAGTTCACTTCCTGAAGTTAATACTTAACCGATTTTGATGATTCTTTTTTTATTTAAAATATAATTTCCAGTTCTAAGTCACTGTGAAGCTAAATATTTGATTTACACTTTTATTTTAGTTTTATTCCGAGTTTAAAAAATGCATCAGTAGCCTATGCTACAACTAGGCTAAATAGGAAATACTGTAATTAGATTTTAAACAGCTGATAAACTAATTGAGTTTCAAATAAATAAGTTGTTTACTTTAAACTTACTCAAATGTCAACAGATGATTTGATTTAGGTTTTGTTATGTTAGGTTATACAGTTGGTGTGTTTTAGGTCTGATTTGTTGCTGTGTAATTGAACTATAGGCTTTTTATTTTTGTTATAAATATTTTACTTACACTTTCGTTTTGGTTATATTCAGAGTTTTAAAATCGCATCAGTTTATTTCAAATTTTAAATCAATTTTTAGTATTTCAAATTTTTAGGTTAGGTTTTTATTAAAGTGTAGGCCTGAACCTTGCTGACTACACAACTGGTTCCAACGGGGGGGGCGGGGTTCCAAACGGGGGGGGGGGGGGGGGGGGGGATGGGGGGTTGGCGTGTGGAGCACGCAGGGGTCTCCCCTAGTCTATATTAATCTAATTACATTTAGTGAAGTACTGTATATATTATTATTCATTTTCTTGATCAGAAAAGTACAGGCAACATTTCTGTGTAGTTGAATTTTTTTTAACAATTATAAACAAAAATTTGAGTACTTTAGTACAACTGGAACAAAACTAATGTAGTACATTTAGCCCATTGAAACGTAAAAAGTTGGCCCTTCGGAAAAATACCTAAAGTTTTTTAATTATAAATCCAAGATATAGAAAATGTAGAAAATCTGTTTTAAAAGAAACAATTAAAAAATTATTTTTTCCAAAAATACATTTTTGGGAGAAAAATATTAAATTTCGGCAAAATTTCAAAAATTACTTTTACGTATTTAAAAAATGTATGAATACTTCAAAATTCAAAATTATAGTTTCTAAACTATAATTTAAAAGATACATATATGCTACCCAAAAATAACTTCAAGTGTAATTTTGAGGGTCGTTTTATATATATATATATTGTCTCCTAAAAACTAGTATTAGTTTTTCCATGAGTAAAACAGTTCATAAAAACACAAAATATGTTTCCAAAAAGGCATAAAATGAAGCCTAATATATTTTAAATACTCAAAAATACAGTAAATACATTAATTAGTAAGTAGGCTATTAAAAAAAAATATGACGAATAAGCGTATTGTTAATTTCACTTTAAAAGTTTAAAACAAACAAAATATGTTCCAAAAAGGCATGCAATGAAGCCTAATTTATTATAAACTATCTGACCCGGCAATGCTTTGCTATTGCTTAATTTGAAACTTTGAAAGCCTGTAATTCGTATCCCTGAGGGCCGATGTAAATTATAATGGGATTCTGCTCATTGCTTGATTTACCTAACCTAAAATTATATTCATTTTTTGATCCAAATCAGTTGTTGATCAAAATCAGCTGTTGATCAAAATCAGCTGTTTTAAGTTTTTCATACGAACAGCTGTTTTTTGTGCCCCTGATAAAATCAAAAGAAATCTTTCTTCTTCCTTAAGATTGACCTTCCATAAGATTAACATTGAAACTTTGAGGGCCACTGGGGCGTAGCCCTAATGTCCTAGGACTTCGGTAAATGGCCTAAAACCTTCCCAGGGTTAACCTGTGTTACTATGCAAAATTTCAAAGCAATCGGATGGACGGTTTGGTAACGCATAAAGGACAAACATACAAACAGACGGACATACATTGAATTTTATATACAGGGTGTCCTCGAACTCTCTGGACCCCTTTTGTGGATATGTTCCTGGGATCCAAACAAACATATTTCACAATATAAACATGGGTCTACGGAGCTTATTTTTTCGTCTGTCTGTCTGTATGTGTTTTTTACAAAATACCTAATATTTTTTGAAGTAGAAGAGATATTGAGCTCAAACTTTGTATATCTATTTGTTCCCTAACATTTTATTACTGCACCAAAAATTAGAACATTATTTTAAATATTTTCAAAATGGCGGCCTTTTAAAATTTTTAATGTCAAATATCTTAAAAACCGCTAACTTTACAAAAAAATTACAAGAGACAAAAAAGTTTACTTTTTTAATGACAAACACAATGTTTTTTTATTTTTTCTGTAGCTCAAAGGGTAACAGAGATTTTGTCAAAAAAAGAAAAAAATTATTTCTTGGTAGTTGTCAACAATAATCAGAATTACTCTAGAAACAAAATATTTTAAAGTTATTATGAGCTAAAATAATAAGTTATTTCCATAATGTTCCGAGCACTTTCTGAGCTTATTCCACTAGCAAAAATAATGAAAAAGTTCATATAGGCCTATTCATAGATCCGGGAATGTTTCGTTAGGGAGTTACAGCTGGCGAAAGATTTCACCCGTGTTTCAGATTACTCACAGAAACGAATCATTATTGAAATACTGTATGTAGGGCGTTAATTAAGGTATAAAATTTAATTTAATTTACGAGAAATGATCAGAAAATTAATAAAATAGGTCCCAGTTCTGTAACTGCAGTAATTGTTGCGATAATTCCTGGATATCAGCAAAGCCTTCGACTAGGTATGGCACGATGGGCTCTTATACAAGCTAGCCCATAGTCCGATACCTCCATGCTACGTCCATCTAATCAAATCGTACCTCGACAACAGATGGTTCCAGGTTTCTGTCGAAGGTACATTATCAACAACAAGGCCTATCGAAGCCGGAGTTCCCCAAGGCTCAGTCCTTGGCCCGTTACTGTACCTTCTGTACACTAACGATATTCCAGTTCACCACCCAGTGACCCTACGTCTTTTCGCTGACGACTCCATGTTTTATTATACAACCGCCAATGTGCACTTCGGTGCGAAAACCATCCAACGTCAGCTGGATCTACTCGAGCCATGGCTTCAAAAGTGGAGAATTGCTGTCAACACAGACAAGACAGAAGCCATCCGATTCACCAATTTAATTGCAACGCCTAAAACCACACCTCAACAAGTCTCCCATAGCATGGAAAAAGAAAGTAAAATATCTAGGCGTCACCCTAGATCGAATCTAACTCTATCTCATCATGTTAGACTAGTCATTGGAAGAGCAATTGGAGCCCGCTCCAAGCTTTATCCCGTGATTAGTCACAAAAGCTCTCTCTCCCTTTCCATCAGACTGGCAATGTACAAAATGTATCTTCGCCCCATTGTCACTTATGCCGCCCCAGCTTGGTATTTTCTAGACAGGAAGAAGCTGGATTCCTTCCAAAATAAAACATTTCGAATGTTAACCAACTCACCTTGGTTCGTTCGAAATACAACCATATATTATCAGGGTCTGAAATCCGAGACAATCCACGAATTCATCATCAAGCTAACAAAATCGTTAGCCGATCGAGCAGAAGGCTCGAAGCACACGCACCTGTCCGAAATCGTGACAGATCCCACTCCACCGCAAGAACGCAGGAACAGATCACTGTGCCTTGTACACGACCCACCATGAAATGACTAAATTTTACTACGTCATTTCATAAAGAATTAAAAACCCAAGCTCATCCCTAAAACAGTATAACACAGTCACTATACTTACAATAAAGCCACTTACATCTCGCACTACTGCTAACGTTTCAAAACGGAAGCAGTAAACAACACTTAGAGAGCTTAACTCTCACCTAAGCCAAGGCGAATAGGCATTTGGACCACAGCGGTACGACCTACCGCAAGGGCGTGTTGAGCCCAAGGTCACGGCAAGGGCGAGTTGAGTCCGCCGAACCCCGTCGCATGGGCGTGCTGAGCCCGTGACATTCCGTAAGGACGTGTTGAGCCTGCCGTACCCCGTCACAGGAGCATGTTGAGCCCGCTACATTCTGGAAAGGGCGTGTGAGCCCGCAGACACTGCATGGGCATGGTGAGCCCGCAGTATATGTTTGATGTGTCACATGGTCACTGACGGCATGTGAAAGATCATGTTTTGTTAGTGGATGGGAGAAGAGTTCCTCCCACTAACAATAGTAAGAATGATATAAATATAAATTTTATGTTTTAGTGAGAGCGGTCTGAGTTAGGATCGAGAACTGGAAACACCTCCCTGTACAAGCCAGCCTGCCGAATTCGAGTCGTTGTACCTGAATGCAACGAGCTACGAGAACCCAGGGACAGCAAGAGGGACTACACCCAGTAACAGGATCAGGAAAGGACTCAAAGGCTTTGCACTACAAAGCAACCCATCGGAGGCATTGGAGCAAAGGGGCAATCGCAGCGACACCAAGACGAAGCACTGCGATACCCAGCCCTGCCATCCGCTACAAGACGAGACAAGTCATATTCAAGGAAACAATGTAGACGATTTGATGAGAGTTTTTTTGTAAATAATGGAAATAAAAGAGTGTTTATATAATAAAATACACAGAGTAATAATTCAAAGTAGGAATCCAGGGTAGATTCCCTTATAAAGCTTAATGCTGAGGGAAACTTCCCTACAATCGCTAAAAGAGTTCTCCAGGTAGGCTAATCTTTGCCAGAAAGAAGGTTAATGGGAGGAGTGAAAATAATAGATACAATCATATACAAAGAAATATAATTGTGTTCAAACTTTATTTTAGGTTTACACCACTGTTTACATTTTGCCTTCTTAATACTTGTACTTAATACATTTAAAACCACTAAAAGGGCGAGTTATCTCAACACGACGTTGACTGTCCTTTCAGTTTTCACGAAGTTAACACTAAATTACAACTGAACTATTTAATAAACTTAATAATTAAATCATAAACTAGGAAAAGCCATAAAAAAAAGAGAGAAAAACAATGAAATAACATCAGTAATATCACGAATATAACTAATTCCTATCTAAACGACATTACTGTAAACAGAAAATGGAAACAATATGGCGCAGCCAATAATAGAAAACAAGACATCCGTTGTCAACACTGTCTCTATTTAGTCACTGTAGGTATGAGATGAGAGAAGGGGGGGGGGGGGGAGCATTAGCCACACAAAATAGTGCCGTAAATAGTTGTTTTAGCGTAATTGTATTTAAGTTTTTTAAACTTCCACTGTGCATATCATTTATATTGAGAATAGAGCTCAAAAACGTGAATTTAGTACATTTGGAAAAAGTTAAAAATGGGTACGATTACAGGATTTAGATAAAAGACTAATTTTTAAACTGGTGGCATTAAACTGTGTATACATCAGGCTGTAATAAAACTTTATAGATTTGCGAGGAGTAGAAAGACAAGGACAGACTGGGTTAAGAAGGGGAAAGACAGTGCTGAGTGAAGGGTCTAGGGTGACAAATACTGGTTTTGTCTAATAAAGTAGTAGAGTTCGCCGACTGGTTGCTGAGCCTGTTTTAAATTTATACACTACACCATTAAGGCTCGAGTCGGGTCCCTAAATTCAAAACGGCGAAGTTGGCCTTTTCAACCAGTGGCCTATTTCAGATGTCTTGGCACCACATACCTTCACTTTTAAGCATATTTTTGTGTTATTTTCGTCAAAAAACGTCAAAGTAAACTAGATTGTGGTGTTGATTGCTAAGGTTTTTTGCAATATCATTTTTTGCAACTGAGTAAAAAATGTATAAAGTTTACTATTTATTTTATACATTATGAAAACAATACAATGGTACGTATGGTTGGTTATAGCCTGTCTCAGGTTAAGTTGAGGCAAGGAGGGTGGGTAATTAGGGTCGGTCTCAACCGTCATAAAACTGACCCTTATTAATGCCGCCTGAGTGAACCTGTAGGACACTCTAGTATAAAATTGCAATTCTGTATGTCTTAAGTGAAAATGAAAAAACGATATAATATTTCGTTTCATGATACTTTCCTGATAATTTTGATACCAAATTTGATTACATTTAGCCAATTTTGAGCTGTACTAGCATTATAAACTTTCTTAGTTGAATTAACATTACTAATACCGTTTACAACAATAAAGCCACAAAAATGTACTAGAGAAGTTCATAATTTTATTTGAGAAAAAACTCGATACTGTATCGTTATTTACCATAATACAAACAATTGTGTGTTTGTACCTTGTTAATCGGCCGACTTAAGGGGGCGCTACCTTGTCCGCCATATTTAATCTGATTCCCATAAGAACAATGCTACAGAATACGTCATTTTTTCTGTTAATTCGTGGATTAAATTTAAAAATTTGGTTTAATTTTGAAGTACTGTCATATGCGGATGTTGATTGCTAAATACATTTTCAAAAACTGTCTTATTCTTTTCATAAACGTATGATATAAATAAATAGTAAATAAACGGTACCAGGAACTGGCACATACTTTCTCACAAACATATTTAAATTATTAAACAGATTCACGGTGACTTTTAGGGTGGGGTAGGAGAGGTGATTTTGTATTAAAGTTGTTTTCCCATAAAAATCCATAAAATAACGGAAAAACCAACTTTTCTCAAAAACGGCTCGAACGATTTTGATTAAAATTTTACAGTTTATAGTACTTTAGGTCCCTAATAAACTATAAAATTTTAAACAAAATAGTTAGAGCCGTTTTTGAGAAAAGTTGATTTTTCCGTTATTTTAAGGGTTTTTATGGGAAGATTACCCTTAAAAATTAAAAATTCACAAAAATGAAAAAAATGCCTGGAGATACAGTGGATTAGTACCTCCATACCAAATTTCATCAAAATCGGACGACTGGTTTAGGCTCTAGGTCTGATAACATCTACACAGACACACAGACACACATACAGACACACACACAGACATCACTCCGAAAACCACTTTTTTAGGTTCTGGGGGGCCCAAAACGGATATTTCCACCAAAAACTCAAACTCGAAAATTTTGACGAATACAATACTTTCTCCATATACTACGGTATAGGGGGAGAAAGTAAAAACAGTAAACTTTATTCATTTTTTACTCAGTTGCAAAAAGAGATATTGCACAAAATCTTAGCAATCAACACCCACAATCTATTTTTCTCAAATAATGATTATTTATTATATGAACTTCTCTAGTACATTTTTGTGGCTTTATTGTTGTAAACCGTAGATCTATTAGTAATGTTGATTCAACTTATAAAGTTTATAATGCTAGTACAGCTCAAAATTGGCCAAATGTAATCAGATTTTTTATCAAAATTATCTGGAAAATATCATGAAACGAAATATGATATCATTTTTTCATTTTCATTTAAGACATACAGAATTGCAATTTTATACTATAGTTTGCTACAGGTTCACTCAGGCGGCATTAATAAGGGTCAGTTTTATGACGGTTGAGACCGACCCTAATTACCCACCCTCCTTGCCTCAACTTAACCTGAGACGGGCTAAGTAACCCATTGTCCAAGTCTTAGCATTCGCACCGGGATCTGTACATCAGATGAGATAGAGAACATTTCGGTTCAATGCCAATTAGACTCCTAATGCTTCTAGACTCCTAATCACATTGGAGCAAAGTTCTCACAAGCATTATCAGCATCGTTCGTCGTAGTCCGCCCGCAAAGCGCTAGAGGTCAGACCGAACAGTGGCCTATTTCAGATGTCTTGGCATCGGGACATACCTTCAATATTAATCATAGTACCAGGAGACCGAGCTAAAGCTCGATTATAAGCAGGGCTATGATTTCAATAATAAATATTGGATTATTGAGTTTTGAGGTTAGGCTTATAACATTAAACAACTAAATAAAGGGTATATTCAACATTAGGCTTACCTGTAATAAAAATACAGTTTAAAGGATTAACCATAATCTCAACGCTATGTCTCAGAAATAAGTCAGGCCTAAATTTAAAGTTTAATATTCCAATATTGATTTAGGCCTAGGGCCTAGTTTGCTCACGTCAATAACTATTATTGCAAATTTCCGTGAACATCGTTTAGGTTAGGCCTATAACATTAAACAACTAAATAAAGGGTATGTTTATTTATTTAGCAGAAGTATTCGTTGCCATTGTAACTATAAATAGATACAACATTAGGCTTACCTCTAATAAAATATGCAGTTTAAAAGAAAGCAGATGATTATTGTAATGGCATTGAAAACATTTGCATCAGCTGTGCTTTGTATTGTTTAAAATGGACAAATTTCACTTTTTAATTTAATAAAAAGACGTAGAAAACGAATTTTCCCAGACTGGTGACCATTTCCAATCGATTTCTCGTGGCCAAAAGCCCCATATAAAATCAAAAAATGAAAAATCCTTAGACGGAGATTCCAGATCCATTTAGCAGACAAACAATTATCTCTCGCTTTAGAAGATAAGATATTTTTGTGTTATTTTCGTCAGAAAACGAAAGCTGTATTTTTTTCTGTAAGGTTTTTTTGCAATATCTCTTTTTGCAACTGAGTAAAAAATAAATAAAGTTTACTATTTATATCATACATTTATGAAAACAATACAATGGTTTTGAAAATGTATTCAGCAATCAACATCCGCATATGACAGTATTTCAAAATGAAACAAAATTTTTCAATTTATTCCCGCAACTGAAAACTGACTTATTCTGTGGCATTGCTCTTATGGAAATCAGATTCAATATGGCGGACAGGAGTATCCTTCCCTTAACTGCTTCAGTATAATACAGTATTCTATTTCCCGGATTTGACAGTTTTATTTTGCAACCTTCTAGGCACAGGGGGCATAATTAATTAATATTTTAAGTTGAATTGAGCAGCACAAGAACTACCATGCATCGAGATACTTTTGCCAATGAGCATTCAAACTCAATTACAAAAAATCAATACAACTGTAATACCGTATATAGATATTTTGAAAAGATTATTCATTACTACATAAAGGGTAATGTATAATGCTGCTCCAGTAAACGAGAAAGCAACCGGAAACGCAAGCGCTTCTCTCTATAACCGTATCTAAACAGTGCAATTTCTTGCAGCTGAGCGCTTTGACATTGCCTCATTTCAAACCATTTTATAAATCCATCTTTTGTAATTGAGTGCTGAAAAAAAACCTGAATATTCTTTATAAAATTTCGGATCTGGCTTGCAAATTACTTTTCATTATTCATTTTTTATTGTGTTAGGAAAAAAATTCAAACTTTGTATTTACAAAATGTCAATTATATATAACAAAAGAAAAGCATTTTTTTTAAATCTAAAATGCAAAACGGATGCGTATTGTAATTGTGCTTAAAATTAGACCTTGCAAACAATTGTATGATACAAAATAAATGAATTTGAAATTTAACATTGCTCTTATGGGATACAAATCCAAGATGGTCGCCACTACAGCAGACCCTTAAGGAAACCCCCTAACCCCCTGAGGCAAAAAAGAAATCTTATTAAAACATGATTTTTCAAGGTCTTTTAAGAAAAACAGGTCAATTTTGTTACTTCAAGGTCGACTAACAACTTTAACAAAAAATTGCTACTGGTATAAATGAAAAAATGTTATGGAATTACTAGGTTTTTACAATTTGATTGACAAAAAATATGACATCAATTAGAAATTCCAAAGTCTATCCGTAGTTTGGGGCATGGCGTTGCTCAAGCGATTTTGAAATATATAATATGTAGAATTTCACACCAGTTGGAATAATGGAACCTTTTTTTGGTTATCAATTCTCGTGTGACTACCGGGACTTCCGGTTGTGGTAAATCTCAATTTCTTATACTTCCTAAAACATAATATTGCGTCTTTGCTGTGCAATGTTGAGTTTAAAAATGTATACTGGCATTATGCGGTGTAGATATATTAGTGATAAACCAATTAATTATAATTTGAAGAAAGATGTTCCGACATAAATTCAGTGGATCCAAAATCATCCAATCTGATAATAGTAGATGATTTAATGTGCGAATCGAATTGGTGTTGTAGATATATTTACGAAATGTTGTCGCCACAGAAAGATTAGCGTATTTTTATTACACATAATTTGTTTCAAGAATGCATAGCCTACCATGTGTCTTAAAAGTTCCACCCTCCCCCTTTAACTTTTGTGTTTGTTAAAACAAACAAATATCCTTTGGGGAACGATACTAAGTTAGCCCAAAGTATCTTTTGAAGCAATCGGAAATTTTGAGTGTCCCCTAAAAATCGGGAATTTTGGGGGCAACTCAAAATTTTTAAATGGGATGTATGGTCATGTGATACCTCATTTTTAGGTATATTTAAGACTAGGAAGATGACATAAAGAAAATAAAAATCGGACCACCCAAAACAAAATGGTGGCCCTAAACATGTTGAAATACATCGACATAAAGTTGCTAATATCTCGAAAACGAAGAGTTTTTAGAAAAAATTTCAAGAGAAAAAAATTTTTATTTCAAAGTGCTTGACCTAAAATATTGCTTCCAAAACGATTTCGTAAATTTTAGGTCGATTCCTACATCTTAGAAATTTTTTTCAAAAATAAAATTTACGAAATCGATTTGAAAACAATTTTTTAGGTCAAGCACTTTGAAGTAAACATTTTTTTCTTTTGAAATTTTTTCTAAAAACTCTTTCTTTTCGAGATATTAGCAACTTTATGTCGATATATTACAACACGTTTAGGGCCGCCATTTTGTTTTGGATTGTCCGATTTTTATTTTCTTTATGTCATTTTCCTAGTCTTAAATATACCTTTAAAATGAGGTATCACATGACCATACTTCCCATTTAAAAATTTAGAGTTGCCCCCAAAATCCCCCATTTTTAGGGGACACTCAAAATTTCCGATTGCTTCAAAAGATCCTTTGGGCTAAATTTCCCCAAAGGATATTTGTTTGTTTTAACAAACACAAAAGTTAAAGGGGGAGGGTGGGACTTTTAAGACACCTGGTATGTCTCTTAACGGCCATGAATTGTTATTTTATGATACTCCAAAACAGGATAGCTTATCACTGGACTTGATTGACAGTGTTTCAATCATATTTTACGTTTTTATTATGTGGTTGTTTTGTGTATTTTTTTCGTATTAATAACTGTTAATAATTAATTTGAGAGTTAGTTATTTAATTTGTATAAGTATAGCATTAAGTTTTCTAAGTATTGTGAAATAAATAAATAATAAAATAACATGTAAATTAAATGTGTTGTCTTTAAACATGTCAAAACAAAGTAAAATTACATTTGCAGTGAAGAAACTGTTATATACAGGGTGTCCTGCGACCATATGAACAAACTTTGTCACGTTATTCAGCATGTCAAAAGAAACAAAAAAAACGGAATGAGATAATTCCGTTTTCGGTCTGTCTGTATCTGTTTTTTACAAAATACTTAATATTTTTAGAAGTAAAAAAGATATTGAGCTCAAACTTTGTACACCTATTTTTTGCGCAATCTTTTATCACTGTACGAAGAATTAGAACAATATTTTAAATATTTTCAAAATGGCGGACGTTTATAATTTTTAAAGTCAAATATCTCAAAAACCGCTAACTTTACAAAAAAAGTACAAGAGACAAAAAAGTTTACTTTTTTAATGACAAACTCAATGATTTTTTAATTTTTTCTGTAGTTCAAAGGACAACAGAGATATTGACAAAAAAAGTTAAAATGTACTTCTTGGTAGTTGTCAACAATACCCAGAATTACTCCAGAAACAAAATATTTTAAAGTTATTTTGAGCTAAAATAATAAGTTATTTGCATAATGTTCCGAGCACTTTCTGAGCTGATTCCACTAGCAAAAATAACGCATCTCTGATGCATCAATGTAGGCCATTTGGCAACAAAATAAAAGACTGTCTCATCCTCTAACAAATTGCATAACGAACATGTGAAATTATGCTCTTTTAGCCATGGCTTGTAGTTAAGGCTTGTAATTAAGCAGCTCCGCCCTAGCTTAATAATCCATGATATGGAAATAATGTCTAATTTATCAGTCAAATAACAGTTGTTTAGGTCGAGAGTTAGGTACTGTTGGTAATAAACTGAAGTTCTGGCCCTGCCTATACATTCAGCCAACCAACTCGCCTTCAGAGCCTCCACGACACTAAGGAGATTTGCTCGTATAGTATCGATGGAGTCTGCTCTGAAGTCTGGTTCAATTCCGAACTTCCTTACCGTTTTTTTCAATCCCGACAAAATTTTTTTTTTCTACTTCTTGAGGTTGATATACGATCTTGAAGTTACAAAATTTACATGTTATTTTTTAAACGACATTGAAAAACCTTTTGATGAGTTTTTTTGTCTCTGGGGTGAGGGGCGACCTTGACGGGCCCAAGTATCCATTTATTGTAACATTTTTTAATAATCAAATTACATTGCAAGAGTAGTTCATGAATTTTATGAACACAAATTCTTAATGCTGCTGGAAAAGATCAGTAATGCGGTACCAAAAATTTTACAAAAACAACATTCTTCCAATTTTTAAACAATTTAGGTTTTCACGCTCGTGGCTGTACATAAGTTATTTGGAAAGCGTATATGAAAAGGTGGAGCCCCTTCAATTTTGTTCGATACTTATTGTGAAACATTATGCTTTGGCGTTTGTCTACCTCTTGAGGCGCCTTCTGCTTCCAGGCATAAATTAGAGCTGTACCAGCACATTAATATTCTGCGCATTCATTTTGAACAATTAAACACGCATGACCGAACAATAAGAATAAACTGATATGTGTCTGATGTGTAGGAGATTTAGGCTTGTCTGTATCATATAAAATATCCAAACTTGAAAGATCAAATTTTATTTTGCGATTGCTGTTTCTTACGTTTTACGTTTGAGAAGAATACTCGTACATAAAAATTAAGACTCTTCTGCAGTCGAGTTAAAGTTTGTAAATTAAAACCTTGGTTGCATATCCATCGTAATTGTATGGGTGGGTCTTCAACATTAATGAAGAGTCACAAAAGTTAAAAAAAACACACATTTTAAAATTCTGGATTGCCAACAGAATCTGCTCTATGAAGGTTCTTGTACACCTCGAATACCATTGCTTTGACCACTCTTTATATTTTCACAGTTTTAGCGTTAGATTTTTTTTAACTCTGATTCTGAGTCGGTAAAAAAAACTTGGTTAATCTTGGTTTTTAACTTGGTGGTTAAAAAGACTTCTGATTTTTCTTGGTTAAAATAGACTATTCCTATACTTATTTTTTTCTATTTATTTATGTTTTTATTCTTTAAAACAAATTAACGTGTTATTTCGTATGTGTTAATAGAAATGCTGTATATATGTTTTGTTTGTGTACATGTGTACAAAAACATAATTCTATTTAATTTAAGGCTATCATTTAATAAAACCGTAAACGTTTTATTTATAGGAAATTTTTTTCTCAATATCGAGCTAGTTTCTTTCATTATTTTTGACAAAATTGATATTGGTAGACCGCAAATGAAAAAATTAAACTCCTAAATTAATTATTTGTTTTAATTATTATGTTATTGATTACAGATGTCTTGATATTAATACAGGCGATGATAACCACCCAGGTTTTTCGCCTTAAAAAAAAAATAAATAATAATTTTTGATATTAATAAATGATTTAATTTTACTGAGAGAAGATATAATATTTCTGAGGAACGGTGGCGCTTCTTAGATGTTTCAATTGTATTGAGAATTAATCCAGTTATATTGTGACTCGTTTAAACATCATTCATATTAATCCAATGCCGTTAAGAAAATATTCATTGCATACAATTTAAAAAATATAACAAAACACAAATAAAAATTGATTTGTGTATTTATTTATATCGATACAATAATATTAAGAAAATATTTATTCCACTAAAATATTTGCCGTTTTGGCTCGCCAGGAGTGAAAAAATATTTCTGAGTTGACCGCAGCCCTCCAAGTGGCGAAGTTATACAATACTAGCATTGAGTTTGTATGTGTTTAATTCTTCCGCTAGCAAATATAAAGCAGCTTCATAAAGGAGTAACTACAGGATTACAGACGTAACCCTGACTGTAAAAGTACTGAAATGCGCATGCGTGACAATGTATGTGCGCATATGTTATTAAACACAGCTTTCTTTCACACATTCAAAATTAACGAATGTACATCATTATTTTCTAGTAGTCTTCTGCGAGCAACAAGTCCATGTGATAGCCACCAGAGTGCGGGCTAAACACTCGAGTACAGTGACTACTATCAAGTCACTGTATCGAGTAGGAACACAAACTTGGCGCTTACATGCTTCCACAATAACGTGAAAGTTTTCGTCATAAATTATACAAATTTATTAAAATTACTTTTATTTGAAAGATAATTAAATTTCGAATGTAGTAAGCTTTTTACATTTTTGATATTTGCATTATTGAATGAGAAACAAAATCGCTTTATTTTGAGTTAAGTGAAAGAACAATTTTGCTAAAAACAAATTTAAAAAACTAAAATATATCCACATTTGGACTGTCCTAACCTTTAAAATCACGTATTCAGAGTAATTTTAACATTGCGCTTATGGGAGTTGGAATTCAAGATGGTAGCTGGGTCTGCCGAGTTTTAAGAGTCGATCTAATTTTATTAAGAATTAACCAATGTATGATGGAGAAGTGATACAATTGAATAACTATTAACTGATCTAATTTCTTTAAGGACCTTTTAAATTTTATTGAGAATCTACCAAATTTGATCCATTGTTTTTAAATCGATCCAATGTTAATAAAAATTGATTTGCGTGTCATTGTATTATTAAGATTGATTCAATTTGATTCGGAATAGATAGTGAGTTTATCCAATTTTAATAAGAATTCATTGTAGTGGGAATCGATCCGAAATAGGTCCAATATGGAGAAAGTGCAGTAGAAAAAATATTTCAAATCTGTTTATAGTTTTATTAGCAAAAAGCTTTTGGACATGTTTTGATCAATGTTTTAATAATATAAAGGAATAATTTACTAAAACATTTAAACTGCTATTGATACAAGAATCGAAATTATTACTATATAATAAAACAAGGTGGTGCATCAAGCAGCCTGTTCCAACAACAGTGTGGACTATGATCATATTTTACTAAAACAATAAAAGATCATTAAACTTTGTCATCAGATTTTATTTCCCTGAGAAAATACAAACATGTCTCACGACTTTAATCACTTCCTTTTCGAACGTGTTTATGTGTTGTAATTAAGTAACAGTTTTAATATCTGAAATACAGTATTTATTTTCCGTACTCAGAAGCGAAATAGTCTGTAAAAATAATTTGTTTTTTTGAGATAATTATCAGAAATTATTATTTCTTCTATTTTACATTACATGTAATAATTTATTAGTAACAATTTAAATGATTGAAAATACATAGGATTGAGCTTGAAAAAAATAATATCCTTATTCCTTTAAATGTATACAATAAATTTGTATTGAAGAGAAAACTCAGATATTAGGCGAAAATACATTATTCATTGCTGGGGACCAGTAAAAGGAAGTGATGTCTTCCAAAATAATAGGTGGTCTAAACATGAAAGAAAACATACTTTTCATCACTTTTTCACAAACATTTTTATCTTCTTCGTTTTTTTATTAGCAGTATGAGTGATTGACCGAGCGAAGCGAGGTCTCCGTTTTAACTCGACCGTTCGGCATTTCTTCTGTGTGTCTGTCTCACGATTACGGCCAAACGCCTTGACCGATTTTGATGATTTTTTGCATGAATGTTCCTTATTCCTAGGCCGAGCCATGTATATAAGTTTTTTCCATTTTTCATTTTTAACCCCTTAAATTAAATAAAAATGGCGGCCGCACCGTTTCTCTCGGTGTAAGCTTTTTTCCAAAGCCAGTTTGTGGCTTAACCGTAAGTCGAATTTAAAAACTAATGACATTTTGCTAGTAGCAAATTTGATTTTCAACAAAATTGTATCCTTGATTTTTTACGTATCTCTAACGGTAAGCTCACAAAATGGCCATAAACTTCAAATTTGTTAAAAATCGTCCAAGTTTTTGTATTTCAACCATGTTTTTATACGTTTATTCTAAACCAATTCAAAAGTGTTGCATAGCTTTTTTGTAGATAAAGGTTCAAAGAATTCATATATGCCAGTAAAAAAATTATTGAAGTAAAATTAACAAAGTTATTAGATCAAGAAACATTTATTAGTTAATACCATGTTCAGTAACGAAAGGAAAAAGTTCAACTTTAGGCCTACATAAAAAGTAGTAAAAATTATTGTAATTTTTTTCATAAATGTAAAAACGTTTCGTAATTTAGTTCTAAATAGAATTATATAAACATATTTATCAATTACAAATTTTGAAAACACCAGTTTTTATGTTCCTACTACAAGACTGCTAACAAAACTAGGCCTGTTTTGAAGTAATTTAGGAATATTCTTTGCAAAAAATGGCATTATAAGAAAGTGTAGGGGATAAGAAAGTGTAGAGAATATATCAAAGAATTAAACTGAATACTTGTAAATTTCATAAAAGTATTTGACTTAGCTTTACTTGAATTACAAAATGAGATGAAACAAATGAAACCGCTCGGCGATAAAGGACATACAAAAAATTACCGTTGGACACCGTGGGAAGTGTTGATACATGGGTTGAGAATAAAGTTGAGATCACTATATTACGACGTTTTAATTAACATAGTTTGTTTTCATTATTTCTAATATTGGAATATGATATGGAAGTTATGGAACTGTAAATACATTGTTAAGTTTTAGTTATTTAAGTATGTAAATATTTAATTATGTTTTCCCTCTATAACTTGATATTTTTAGCTATCTTACGCATTATTATTATTATTTTTTTACGTCCTGCTGTTTTGCACTTAACGCTAATGGAGACGGGACCTACAGTTTTACGTGGAATCCGAACCACAGCCAACGATGTCTGTTAAGAAACCATTATTTAGAAAATCTTACGCATTATTAACCTAAATAAAACATAATGCCTCTAAAAGAAAATCTTTAGCAGTTAAAGCTCAAGAAAAGAAAACAAATCGAGAACTAGAAATCCCGGAATAGCGGGAATTGTAAACTAATGTTTCGCTGGCTAAACCTTGTGCTTACTTCCTTACTGGCATACTATTTTTAACCTAAGCTCAAAACCACATTTGTTATTTTAACGAGCGAGGTCTGCTGTTCACAGAACTAGTTTATTAGGAGTATGAGTGATTCTAATACCATCGGTGGCAGTTTGAAAAAGGTTAGTTAGTTCAACTACTTATATCCGCTATGAGCATCCGAGATATTTTTCAGTGCGAAGTTGCTTATAGAAAGAATAATTATAGAAAATACTCCAATATGGTAAAGATGTAGCAAAGCCTACAAAACGGAACGACTGTTGAACAAATTTTAAAAATCTTATGGTACAGGATTTTATAAACCGGGTTGATCCATAAAATTGTGTTTATAAAAAAGGTTTGTCTGTTATTTTGAGGACCAGAAAACTCTCTTTGCGAGCGGTGCGATGTGGTCGATGATGCTGTTGAGTGAGAACTTGCTCCAATGTGATTAGGAGTCTAGAAGTAGGTATGGTTAGTGACCGATTGTCCAAGAGCCAGCATTCGCACCGGGCTACATCAGATGAGATAAAGAACATTTCGGTTCAATGCCATTTACTTACTTCTAGACTCCTAATCACATTGGAGCAAAGTTCTCACTCAACATCATCGTCACCGCACACACCGCTCACAGCAATTTGGTACCAACTTCATTATTTTTAAATTTGTTCAACAATCACTGTTGTTCCGTTTTGTAGATAAATGTTCTTCGCTACATCTTTACCATATTGAATATTTTCTAAAATAATTATTCTATAAGCAACTTACGGCTCGGGTTCCTAAATTCAAAACGGCGAAGTTGGCTACAACACAATTTCAATCTTACCCGACAAAACAAGTGACGCACAGCGCTTCACTCGGTGCCGTTTGGAACTACGTGGACAGAGACAGGTAGATTGTCGACAGTTAGTTGTAGATTTTACAACGCGTACGATGGCCAATTCACTATTATATTTTTGCACCTGTATTACTTACGCTAAATTTATATATGAGTTCTATAATGAAGTTGGGTTGTGTTTTAAAGTGCCAAGTTAGTAAAATATTACAAACATAATACTTACTTGTAAAAACCAAATTTTTGTTAAATATACTAAATTGTGATGTTTTTAATGACGTTTAAAAAATAAAATAATTTCCCGGAACAGTTGGGCCCTCCAAAGAATAAGTTCGTCGTATTCCGCCCGCCCTCCAAGAGGTCAGGCCGAACAGTGGCTTATTTCAAATGTCTTGGCACCGACAAACCATCACATTTAAGCATGTTTTTGTGTTATTTTAGTCAAAAAACGAAAGCTGTATTTTTTAAAGTAAAATAGTGTGGGTGTTGATTGCTAATGTTTTACCAAAATAATAATGTTAATGACAACATTGTTTTCAATAGTTTTCTGTAAAATGTATGAGTACGTATCTAATACCACATTGTTTTTCCAAAATGTTACCTGCATTACTTTCGAACATAAAGCAAAGGATGGGGTTTTCTGCAACATGCTCGAAAGTATCTTAAAAACTATCACAAAATTCTAAAGAGAATATTGTATCGAACAAATGCCATAACCGGCACCAAAGTATTTATTTTGTCGGGGCCAAACTGTGTACAATTTTGAGCTTATTAGAATGTATGCAGATTAGCATGCTTTTATAAATGTACCAAATTTTAGTTTCATATCTAGAAGTTTCAAAAGTTTGACAGCTAGACAAAAATGTTCCGTTTTTACTTCATTAAAAAAAAAGAAAACTTTAGCTTTTTTAAATGAGTTCAAGTTGATATTTTGAAATAAAAATTTACAGTGGTGTGTTAAAATTTTCTTATGGACGACTGTTTTTTTTTTTTTTTTTTTTTTTTTTTTTTTTTTTTTTTTT
>JAGFPH010000840.1:379457-399150 GCA_018207615.1 Philaenus spumarius
GTATAGTTCTCTCACATTAATAAACTTTGCAACATAATTTAAATAAATGTGTAGTTATAAGTATTCCCCAATACATATTATTTACTTATAATTTTATTTTGTTCACAAAATCTATTTAGACATTACTGCAGATAGCTGAAGTGTTGAAGTAATTGAAATGAACGGTAAAGTAGTTCTACTATTTGCTTGTTTGTAATTAGTAAGTTCTCTTCCGTTATATGGTAATCATTTATGTTTCTTGTGTGAATGTTCTGTGGCTGTATGTTTATTAGAGAAGAATGTTCTGTGAATGTACGTTTACTAGAGAAGTTACTCGTTTTTACTTCAAGACAGTTGGTCTCTTATTCTATTTTTAGTTTATTTTGTTTTTTATTTCATTTTATATTAGCTGTTTTAAACGTTTATTTTTCTCTCTCTATTTAGAATCCTTTCTAGACTTTTTCATTTGCAAGAATTAACAACAAGCAAAAAGGATTAATATTCCTAAAATAATAACTCTGTTTTTTATTTTGTACTAATTTTGGGAAAATAAGAATAAATTATTATCCTCATATAATTTAAATAGAGATTTTAAAAATTTGGTTTTGTTTCTAAACATATGAATCATTTTCACAAAAACAGGTGTAATCGTTAATTACGAAGTTAAATTAAAATGCTGATTGACAACATTCTAAAAACGAAGTTATTACCTACATTTGCAACAAACGGTCGCCAGTCGATAACTGTTATTGAAATAACAGGTTGCCGCCGTTATGCAGCACTGTTGCCAACGAAGCCCATGAGCAGTCGTCTTTCTTCGTGCATCTCTAGTACTAGGAAACTATGAAGAGAATACAGTACATAGTGTAGTATTCGGTTTCCTCCGTTTAAATCGATGTCCGTTTTCACTGCAACTGGCGACGAAGAAGGCCAAATAGCGGAAATAATTCATGTAGAAGCCAATTTTGGCACAGCTGTAGGCGAAGGTGTCCATAACAACATACTAAAATTGCTGATGGGTGGGATTGAAGCTTAGAGGAGGGGAGGTCTCTAAAGGTTCACTTTTTTCAGATTTTCGTTAATAACTCGTAATTGTAAAGTTTCTGCAATAAAGATCCTATACATATTTTTGTTGTTAAGTTCAACATTTAATATGGAAGGGGGAATGGAAAGTTATTAAAAAGTCGGTTTTTGTTCATAAATATGAAATGTTTTTGTTAAAAATGAAATCATTAGTGTTTAAGAATGTATCTTGAACTCCAATTTTCGTCAAAATCTATACTTTCATCTTCATCATCGATGCAGGTATTATTTTCTATGGGAGGGGGGGGAGAGAGAGGGGCATACTGAAGGAGATATGGAGGGGGAAATGGAAAGTTGTTAAAAAGTCGGTTTTCTATTCTTAAATATGAAATATTTTGTTAAAAATGAAATAACTAGTAGTTCTGTGAACAGTAGACCTCGCTCGTTGAAATAACAAAAATGTGGTTTTGAGCTCAAGTTAAAAATAGCGTGCCAGTAAGGAAGTAAGCACAAGGTTTAGCCAGTGAAACGTTATTTTGCAATTCCCGCGATTCCGGGATTTCTAGTTCTTTTTTTTTCTTTTCTTGAGCTTTAACTGCTAAAGATTTTCTTTTAGCGGCATTGTGTTTTATTTAGGTTAATAATGCGTTAGATAGCTAAAAATATTGCGTTATAGAGGGACAACATAGAATTAAATATTTACATACTTAAATAACTAAAACTTAACAATGTATTTACAGTTCCATAACTTCCATATCATATTCCAATATTAGAAATAATGAAAACAAACTATGTTAAAACGTCGTGAAACTCCGTGATAGTGATCTCAACCCATGTACCAACACTTCCCACGGTGTCCAACGGTAATTTTTTGTATGTCCTTTATCGCCGAAAGGTTTTATTTGTTTCACCTCATTTTGTAATTCAAGTAAAGCTAAGACAAATACTTTTATGAAATTTACAAGTATACAGTTTAATTCTTTGATTTATTTTCTATACTTTCTTATCCTCTACACTTTCTTATTATTATATGTCATTTTTGGGCAAAGGATATATTCTTAAATTACTATTCAAAACATGCCTAGTTTTGTTAGCAGTCTTGTAGTAGGAACATAAAAACTGGTGTTTTCAAAATAAGAAATTTTAAATTGATAAATATTTTCATACAGTTCTATTTAGAACTAAATTACGAAACATTTTTACATTTAAGAAAAAAATTACAAAAACAATTTACTACTTTTTATGTAGGCCTAAAGTTGAACTTTTTCCTTTCGTTACTGAACATGCTTGTTTCTTGAGCTAATAACTATGTTAATTTTACTTCAATCATTTTTTTCTGGCATATATGAATTCTTTGAACCTTTATCTACAAAAAAGCTAAGGAAAATTTTTAAATTGGTTTAGAATAAACGTATAAAAACATGGTTAAAATACAAAAACTTGGACGATTTTTAACAAATTTGAAGTTTGCGGCAGTTTTGTTAGCTTACCGTTAGAGATACGGAAAAAATCAAGAATACAATTTTGTTTAAAATCAAATTTGCTACCAGAAAAATGTTATTAGTTTTTAAATTCAACTTACGGTTAGCCACAAACTGTCTTTGGAAAAAAGCTTACACTGAAAGAAACGGTGCGGCCGCCATTTTTATTTGATTTAAGGGGTTGAAAATGGAAAAAACCGTATATATACATGCCTCGGCCTAGGATAGAAATAAGGAACATTCATGCAAAAAACTATAAAAATCGGTCAATGCGTTTGGCCGCAATCGTGAGACAGACAGACACACATACATACAGACGAAATGCCGAACGGTCGAGTTAAAACAGAGACCTCGCTTCGCTCGGTTAATTAGTGTTTAAGAATGTATCTTGAACATTAATTTTTGTCATAATCTATATTTTCATCATCATCATCGATTAATCGTCGATTATTAAAAAGTCGGTTTTTATTCTTAAACATGAAATGTTTTGTTAAAAATGAAATAATAAGGTGTTTAAGAATGTATCTTGAACATTTATTTTCGCCAAATCTATATTTTCATCATCATCACCGAATATTTTTATGGGTATCATTATCAAAGTCTATGAGATGGGTCATACTGAAGGAGATACGGAGGGGTAAATGGGATATTATTAAAAAGTCGGTTTTTAATTTTAAATATGAAATGTTTTTGTTTAAATGAAATACTGTAATAAGTGTTTAAGAATGTGTCTTGAACATTAAGTTACGTTAAAATCTATATTTGTATTATCATCATCTATGCTTTTTATGAAGGGGGGGAGGGGCATACTGAAGGATGGAGAGGGAAATGGGATATTATAAAACAAATCTATTTTTATTATTAAAAATCTAGTTTGAATAAAAAATGAACTATCCTCAGACAACGTATTAATGACTTTACTGCATGTAAATGTAATCATGTAACGGCGAATTGTGTGCGGAGGGGACCACAATAATATCCGTCTATAGAGAGAAGGGGAGAACAATCGTGTCTCCTCCATACTCTATTCAGTATCCCCTTCTTATTGGCGTTCGTCCCTTATTAATTTTACATTCAACCATCTTGTTGTTCGTGAGAATTTTTCACATGTTTAAGGCTATTCATTTTCAGTATGTTCTGCTATGTGACTATGGCTGAAAAGTGTTATGCGCAAACGTTGATTTGCAGGTACCACTCCAAAAGAGGGATTCACTAGATAGAGCTAAGATTCACGACTGGTTCAATGACCATTCCGCTTTTCCAAAGTTGAATATGAGCATCAGGCCTACCATTAAAATCAATGGTGAGACAGTTACTGTTAACCCTCTGAAAATTTTCCAAATAACTGTCATGGCAAAAAAGATGTGGCAAAGCTTTTGACATATTAATTAACTCCCCCCCCCCCCCGGCTCTGTTCAGCGAGGGCGGAATGTGAAAAGCCGTTTTTCAAATCGTGAACGAAGCTCAAATCAGACATGACCATTCTTCCTCCAAGCAGCGGAACTTCAAAGCATGAAAGCAACACTTGCTCAAAGTATATTTACACCCAGTCGTGCATTGGGAAAAGGTCATCTTCAAAAAGGCGTCACAGGGGATCCCAAATCTCCCCAGGGCTAACCCCACTATTACATCTATAAGAACGTAATCAGACCAACGTAAGTATTTAGGACAAATTAATATGTGTAATTTAAAGAAAACATTATTTAAGAACTATATCGCCCTTCGAAAATTACAAGGGCACATCTCAAAAACACAGTTTTTTGGGAAACGTTAATTGAAGTTTTCGGTTTCTTTCAATTCCTATCGGCAATATAAAATGGACCACACGCAACCCCACATTCAGTATAGCTCTCATCTTCACGCATAGCACCCAACCATATTATGGGCCTAACTCAAAACACTTTTTTAAATGTGCCCCTGTAATCCTCACAATGAATGAAAATATACACCCTTGTACACCCTTTACCCCGTTTTTACCCTTAGAAATACTACAATTTACGAAAGAAACACAATCAGTGGCATAACTATACCTGAGGAGGCCCGGGGCGGAAGGAATATGAGAGGCCTACACAAAAAATCTGTCTTTTCGAGTACTTACTGCTTAGTTTTGAGTTATTGAAAGTTTAATTATTTTATTATACAGTACTGAGTGTTATTTTAAAAACATTCAATTGCAGCTCTATAATATCAATGACTACATATCAATAAGACGAACAGTTTAAATGGGTAGAATTCAGCCCATTAAAGTAGGTATAAAAGTGTGATTTTGCATCTCGCCGTTAGGAGCGCTGAGCGCTCTTTTTGCAGACGAGTGTGTGACAAGAATGGAAAGAGAATGAGAGACAGAGAGGTCCGACTGTTATGTGACCTTGAACGCAGATTGTTGTGTCTCGGACAAGCTTTGGTAGCGTAGCCCCATATTTGTCAATGCGATTCATTTCCCACGTTGTAATAGCAGTGTACTAAATAAATACATTTTAGTTGGTTTTCTTTTCTAATGTTTTTTAAGTAATGTAAGTTTGTAAATATGGTTTTAGTATGTAATATGGTTTATAGTGTAAATACTGTTAGTGTGTAAAGTAAATAGCTGCTACATTTTGCAATGCAGTCCTGTTCAAAAAGTGGAGGATCTAAATGTTCCTATAAAAACTGCAACAATACATCTGTGAAAAATAAAGACTTATCATTTTTCAGGTTTCCAGTGAAAGACAAAGAAATGTATGAATACATAAAGTTTTCTTTACTGTTGTGTTATATTTGTGCGAGAATTAATTCTCGTACAAGTCGTAGGGAATTAATCAACATAAGAATCAAAGACTTTGTGAAGTTTATTAAAATGTTTTGACAGTTAATTTTTAATGGGAATATGTAAGGACGAATGTAAAAAGAGGGTTATTAAACAGGGTGCTTCATAACTCTTGTCACACCCTTCATTGTTTTGGAATTGTTCTTGGGTACAAAGTAAACATCAAATCACTGTTAATTTGTCTAAAATCATTTTGGTTGTCCTACTGTGACCAAAATGTTTTTTTTTTTAGTGCATATCTAAAAAATTACTAAACGAAATAATACCAAATTTATATCAACCTTTTGATAGTATTACCTAAATGGGAAAAAAGTTAAGTTGACGTGACTTCAATATTTTAAAAATGGCGACCGTTTACAACTTTCGAACGGAAATAACGAAATAACTAGCCCTTTCCCGAAAAAATGTCAAGAATAACTTTTTTTTGCAAATTGAATTCCCTATCGATTAAGTTCGTTTAAAAAAAATTGGTTAGAGAATAACGGACTTATGGTATTTTTCGACAGACAGTGCATGCCCCTCTGTTATTTATCATTGCAATTATTAAATTTAATCAAATCAGTTTCATTTATTTTGACACATAAAGCTGTTTGTTTATACAAGTTTTTATTAAATTTATACTATTGGTAAGTTCTTTTAAGAATTGTTTCAGTTAATACTAAACTCGTAGGAGTCAGCTGATTTGAGTTTTGTCTGACTTATTGTTTGTGATGATATAGTAACAATCGGCACCAGCTGATTCTGTTTTTGTTGACTTTATTATTGTTCTAAAACAGCAACAAACAATATTGTATCCATAGTATTGCATTTAGAAACATTTTAGCATTAAGTTTTTCGTGTTTTAAACTGTTTTTGCTTTATTAATTAACTATGGAAATTGGAAAGTTACACAAACGCTGAGTATTGCCTCCATTTTACCTCCTAAGTGAAATAGATTCTGCCAATAAAAATATTGCAAATATGGTTTAGTAACCAGGACTACTCTTAAGTACTTACTAATTGCATAAATTTAATACAAATTTGTGTAAACAAACAGTTTTCTGGGTCAAAATAAATGAAACGCATTTGACTAAATTTATTATTGCAATAAAATATTATCGCCGTCCGATCCTGGACATCGCCCCCAAGAGGGGCGTGCACTAACTGGCGGAAAACGCCATTCAGGATATGATTCTAAGCGTAAAAATGATTGAAAAAATTCCTATGAAGGTATGTCCTAAAATGAGCGTTCCTTCTATCAGTCTGTATGTGATATTTTAATTAAAAATTATTAGTTAAAACCCACTAACAATATAGAGATGAAACTTTCCACGTAAGCGCACACGCTTGCAGACTTATTTAGTGTAAAAAATCTGTTTACCTTTCTAAAAGGCGGACATTAAAAGTGTTTGTAGATACGACCGTTTTAATGTTACTTGAATTTGTAAAATTTAATGCCTCAAACTGTTCCTTTACAAAACAAACAATTGATTCAAACTGTCAAATTTCAAACACATATATTTACGGATTGATAGTCATGGGTTTGATTCCGAGTTTTTCAAAATCAAGCCGTAGGTGCAGCAGGATTGAAGCACCTCAAAGTACAGTTAACCAGAAAAGTCCTAAATTCCCAATTATCAATATGTGCCCCCACCATTAAAAACGCGGGGGAAAAATAATTGTATTATTAACACACTGTTTTTTATGCACTGATTACAAATCTTATATTGCAATATTTCTGAAACAAACCAAGCGAACGTGAAACCCAAATTTGTTATTTGTCTACCATTTTTGACGAAACTCACTTTCTTTATGTTTTTTGAAGAGCTAAATTTGAATTTTATATTGGATTTTACACATCTCACTTTTGTGGCGCGCTAATAAATTACACTTATAAATGATTTTATTATACAAAGAATTATTTAAATGAGGGACTTGAGACTATTTTGTTAGTTATGTTTCGCTGCTGAAGTAGCATTTATATTCCAATTATTAAAAAAAAGGATGTTGGTAATAGGAAAAATAAACTGATAGATGTGTTTAAAATAATTAAACTTTATGGGATCAATGCAAAGTTATTATTTACAGATGCATAGACTGGATAGTTAACTGCGGAAATGACGATTTTGCAGAACTACCAGACAATAAGTTGAGGTACCGTGTCCCGTGTTCAGTTCATTTTAAAAGTACAACATTCACCAACTCATTGAAAAACAGGCTAGAATGTTGATTGTTATACTTTCCTGCTAGAGAACGGAAAATTTGGCAATTATTAATTTTAAGTGTTTTATAGGAAATAAAATAAATAATAACATACGAAATTTACATAGTTACGTCTAATTGGTGAACTGGGGCCAACAGCCCCTTCACAATAAAAATAAATTTTTAGCCGAATTTTCGAAGAAAATAAGAGCTATATTACACTCGACTCAATTTGAAAATTACTTTATATTATATATATATCTGTTTTATTCCCGGATCGATAAGTGGTAGTAAATATGCTTCAAAATTGCTGATTTTTTGGTGAAAGGGTCCTAGTAGGATTCTTCAGATATAATTTTTTTTGTTCTTCGATCGGATTCAAAATGGCGGAGTTATACCGATTAATCGTTTTTGGGTAGGGATTTAAGTATATGGATTTTTCCCACCTTGATAAAATGGTAGTAAATATGCTTCAAAATAGCTGAAATTTTAGTGGAAGGGTCCTTGTAGGATGTCCCAGACACTGATATTTTCATTTTTCGATTTTACACAAAATGGCGGTTTGTTTGATTTAAACCAAAATGGCAAAGTTAGAGCGAGGAAATTGCATTATTACTACCACCCATAAGCCCTTGTGCAGATTTTGAGCTATATCGTTCAAAAGGTAATTAAATTTTCTACAATCCTGTGCAAAGGTATTTCAGGTACAGTCCCCGGAACAAGGAACAAAATTGATAGAAAGCTCCCGATAAATGATTTTTTCATTATAAATGTCAGGTTTTTGCGCGATTTCTCCCACTCATAAGCCCGTGTGCAATTTTTGAGCTATATCGTTCGAAAGATAATTAAATTTACTACAATCCTGTGTAAAAGTAATTCAGGTACACTCCCCGGAACAAGGAACAAAATTGATAGGAATCTACCGATAAATGGTTTTTTCATTATTCATGTGAGGTTTTTGCGCAATTTCTCCCACTCATAAGCCTGTGTGCAATTTTTTAGGTTTATCGTTCGAAAGGTAATTTAATTTACTACAATCTTGTGCAAAAGTAATTCAGGTACACTCCCCGGAACAAGGAACAAAATTGATAGGAATCTCCCGATAAATGGTTTTTTTTATTATTCATGTGAGGTTTTTGCGCAATTTCTCCCACTCATAAGCCCGTGTGCAATTTTTTAGCTGTATCGTTCGAAAGGTAATATAATTTACTACAATCCTGTGCAAAAGTAATTCAGGTTCATTCCCCGGAAAAAGAAACAAAATTGATAGGAAACTCCCGATAAATGATTTTTTTCATTATCAATGTAAGGTAATTAATAAGCAATTTCTCCCACTAAAACCCCAGTGCAATTTATGAGCTATATCATTCGAAAGGCAATTAAATTTACTATAATCCTGTACAAAGGTATATTTGGAACAGTTTCCGGAACAAGGAACAAAACTCATAGTAAACTCTCGTTATAAAATACTAGTTATTCCCTGATAAGAAAATTCGGCTATAGTAATGCGGCAGTGCTGCTTACGGGTTTTTTTATACTTCCCATGATTGACACCTTTGTTTTATAAGTGGTAATCTGTTTGCATTTGCTTCACCGCGGGGTTTGGTGAGCGAAGCGAGCAGGGGTTGATACTTCTAGTACTGTAGTTATAACTTTAAGTATAACATTTCCAGTATTGTTATATTTTTAATTTCAAATCCTTGAGGAACATGTTCTTTATTGTATTAAAACTGCACATTAATTTGAACCTTTATTTAAAACTTTCTAACAGACACTTTGTCTCTGACCAAAAATTAGAAAATCTTTCCAGCAGAGTGAAAATTGTATGTCATTATCAAAGTGAATTAAACATCATTGTTGTAATATCGATCAAAGAAATAAGAAACAGGTAATTTAATTAAACTTTGTTTACAGCATACGAATCGTATGGTTCTTACCTACGAATCGTAAAAGTTTCATAATTTTACAGCTCTGCTAAGTGTATTAAATAGTAGTGTAATAATGAAGCGTGGTTTTTACCTTCACACTGCACAGCTTCGTTTTCGAGGAAAACTAATGCTCTATCTCTCTCTCTCTCTCTCTCTCTCTCTCCCCCCCCCCCCCCAGTCTCTCTTCTGCACTTCATTGAATCCGACACTCGTCTGCAAAAAGAGCTCTCAGCGCTCCTAACGGCGGGATGCAAAATCACACTTTTATACCTGCTTTTTTGGGCTGAATTTTTAACATTGGAACTTTTCGTCTTATTGGTATGTAGTCATTGATAATAGGTTGATCGTTCTGTGTACCTGGATGTAAATCCAATAGGTTACATTGTGTCAGGTACGTCGCCATTCAGGTTTCAAAAGAATGAAGACATGAGAAGAAAATGGTTAAATTGTATTCATCGGGATAATTTTAACGTGGCAAACAATACATTAGTTTGTATTAAACATTTGAAAAACGACTTATAATAAGAGAGGATATCTTCAGTGGCGGCGATAAGAACCCCCCCCCCCCCCGCAAGTTTGTTCTATGACCCGACATTTCCTTTACTGCACGAACGCCATGATAAATAGTTTTCGGCCTAAAGGATGACCGATATAAAATCAAATTTACAATTTTTGTCTACGTTATTCTTACACTCGCGCTCCAAGGACAAATCAAAAACCTACTACTGAGACATGAGATAATTATTACAGAATATGTTAAATATTAATTCAAGTAAATTCAATAAGTAAAATAATTTATATTTCATACAAAGAAATAAATTTATTGTTAATAGTACGATTTAAACTGGTCTAAAACACTCTTATTGGTTTTAACTAATTTTCGTCATAAAAACGTATAGTAATAAGATTTGTATTCCTCTTAAATGTAGCAGTCATAGTATTAATGAGATTAGATTATTCTTTTAACAAATAAATTAGTATTATTAGAAAAATCCAAATGATTGTGTTTTCACGGCTGTAAATATGTCACTTATTATCAATTCATATAAATAAGATTATGAACTTACCAAAAATCCATTCTGCACTGGTCACTTTCTAGTACATACTTTTCGGATTATCTCGCGTCCTTTGTTTATCCAATGCCAATGCTTTAGACTGAGTATTTTGTAGTTTTGTTCATTGTATGGTAATCGTTTATAAGTTATTTAGGTAATTGAACAACTATTTACACAATCACTAGATCACTTAATATTAAACACAATTAATTATGGTTGAATATTTAAATACTGTCAGTAGAGACAGTTTATCATAGTTTTATAGCCACATACACACTGAGTTATTGAAGTTGGCCTAATCTGCGTTTTTTCAAAAGAAGAAACTCTTCCACAATTTTATCTACATTAATTTCTCGCTTTTAATGTTGTTCAATACTGAGGATCGCCAAATCACTAAGTCTTGATTAACACATAGTACTTCTCAAATAATTCTTGATAAGCTTTAATTTTGAAAAGCTTCTTTCTGCCGTTGCAGTCGTCACTGGTAGGGTGAGGTACAGTTGCACCGTTGTAACAAGGTTTGGAAAGCTACTTAAGACCAAATTATTTTCTTCAATCAGCAGTTTTGCTATATCTCTAACAGTTTTTTTGGTTGCGGCAATCTCATCTGATAACAATGACCTGAACGACAATATTTCTCCCGTTAGCTGGTCACTGATGTCACAGGATACTTATTTATGAGGACAATTATTGCTTTTCTGTAATATCTTTCTCAGGAAGTTTTGTCAAGTTTTCCGGCCTAAAAAAAGAAAAGTTTTTGACTACCACTTGTAAACTAGAGAACCTGTTTTGTATCTGATTAATTATAATATCCAATGAGGCATTAAATATTTGTATTTCAAACGATTTTACAGGGTTTGTCAATTCTATGACCAGACGCTAGTTCTTCAAAAAACCGCTTCACAATTCTCTGTCGATTTTTCTTTATTTCAGTAGATATATTACAACTTTGTGCAAACTGCGTTGATTCAGAAAAAACTCTGAGAAATTTGCCCTTAACTCTTGTACACTTTTCATTGCTTGGTTCAAAAAGTAACAGGCTTTGTCCAGATCCACTGACGTATGCTGCAAACTCTGCGAAATAATGTTTATTGCAGTTTTGGATGCACAATCATGTCTGCAGACATTTAGCTTATTTTAGTAATTTTTTGACAATACTTACTTTAAAACCCGGTCAAGGCTCTCGGGCTCCACCAGCTCGCGTTCCCTTCCACTCCGCGGGCCCTATGGGCCCGCTATCGCCGCCCCTGGATATCTTTTCTGCCGGTTGTGGTGAAACTGTTTCTTTTTCTAGGAAAAACCTTAAACTTTCCGAAGATGCTTACCCTAGTTTATTTCAAAACCAACCTACTTATAACACTCTGAAAGTTCCAAAGAAGAGAAAAGACCCTGTTCTCCGTAGAGAAAATGTGTTAAAAGATAATTTTCAAAAGTAGCTTGAGAAGGACAAAATACCTAGTTTTGAAATTTTTAAAAGTGGGGTTATAAAACGTGACATTAAACCTTATGTTTGTTTAATTAAAGACAAATATATAGGCCTACTTCTGGTGTAAATGAATGACGAGTTGCCGACAGACATTCCAACATTAACAATTTGTTGTAAAATAATGAATAGTTTCAACATTAGCGGTTTTTATATAAATATAATAATAATAATAAAGCCTTATTGTATTGCATAACGCTAACAAAACATTACAAAACAACAAGAAATAATTATCCTAAGCCTGACACCCATAAAGTACATAATTACATATATACACACGCACTCCCTCACACACTCAGAAAATACTATATACTAAGACAACAACTAAAAAATGTATGAAAACTAGGCAAATATTACCAACAATATTATAATCACTAAGCAAAGATTGCCAACAACATCACAAACATTAACAAATGATTGAAGGGGAGCAAAGACATGAAAACAAATACAAATTCACAACTTTACTAATAATTGAAATCGCGTATCAATTCCCATCTGTATTGCCAAGCCTGTTGTACGTACCGATCAAGATATTTTCAATTTTCCCCGTTAAGCTGTTCAAGTAATTCCTCCCAACTCAAGTCCAATTTCCGAAAATATTGTTTCCTAATCGTTCCTAAGATTGGACAAATCACTAAAAAATGGAAACTATCTACTTTGCCCTTGAAATTACAGAGCGAACAGTTGTAATTTACCCACTCCACCCAAGGCCTGCAGTTCAAATACAGCAGCTCTGCTCTACATTTAATTAAATATCGCACTATCCAAACATCCTTATCTAGATACGAGTTATTCAAATTCAAAGATTTATAAATGGTGCAAAACGTAGAATCGGAACTAGCCTGAAGATTTTCTTGTTTATTTCGGAGCCTTATCGCTTTGACTAATTGAGTCCCTCAGTAAAAGATACAGAATATGTATTCGCCCATTATGTTCCATTCTTTATACCAAAACAAATTGGAGTTAATTATTTCTCTAGCAAAACAATTAGGCAGCCTATCGCAAGACAACTTCAATACTTTTAAAATATACTTTATATGCAGGTTCAAAGTGAAACAAAACAACCTATCCATGTTGAACTCCAAATACAAAACATAATTGGGTGTATTTTAGGGCAATTGAAAAGGGCGTTTGACAAAGAATTTTAAAAGCTGCTCCACGCGCTCATATTGTCTATAGCCCCATACTTGAGCTGCGTAACAAATGATTGATCTTTGTACCGCGTTAAAGCACGTCCATTTCGCTTTCAAAGACGTTTGTCGCTTTAGCAGCTGTCAATTTTTGGGAGAGATGCGTCTGTAAAGAGAGTGTTGGAGTCAATGTTACTCCTAAATACTTATAATTATTGACACATTCAATATCAAATCCTTTATAAAACCACTTATCGTTTGCCCCCAACCTACCCCCTTTTCTAAAAACCATTATTTTCGACTTATTTAAATTATCGTTTAGGTTCCACGTTTCGCAATACACCTGCAAATTGTCAATTATTTGTTGTAAAGTTACCGATGTAGGAGCCACTAACACAATGTCGTCGGCATACAGCAAAGCTGGCACACGACGTTCCCCAAAAACACCGCCACCTCCCAAAATTTCATCAATATCATTTATAAAAAGTGAAAACAATAATCGGCTAAGTAAACATCCCTGCATTAAAACCTTTTGAGTTACAAACATTTCAGACACTCCGTTACCACACCAAACCCCCAACGCAGTACCATTATACAGATTTTTAATAACTTTTAATATTTTGGAGGTAAAACCATAAGTGGATAGCTGGTAAAATAATGCTTCTCTATTAATAGTATCAAATTCGATGCAAAATCTACAAAAAAATAATATAGATTTCCCTTCTTGTTTACTATTTTTAAATGAACCATACTCATAAAAAAAATATATTGTCCGTCGTAGAATAGCCCTTACGGAACCCTGCCTGGCACTCATCTAGTTTCTTTTCCTCTTCCATCCACCCTTCAATACGACCCAAAACTAATCCAGTAAATAATTTTGCCACCGCACTTATAAATGAAATGCCACGGTAGTTGTTTACGTTGTTAATATCTTCTTTTTTTAATAATGGATAAATTATGTTTTTTTAAATAATTCGGGTATGTTGCCAGTTTTAAATATTTTACTAAACATTTTTAGTAGTTGATTTTAATGTCTGAGCCGTTTTTGAAAAATTCATCCTTATTGTCTTTAGCCTTTTTTAATACTATTTGTAGTTCAATCAAGGTAAAGTCTGAATCAAGTCGATCATCTGTAAAAAAAGGTTCTACCGAAACTACAGGAGTCGAGATGAGAGAGGGGGGGGGGGGGGTCTAGTAGTGCTTTAAAGTGATTTACCCAATCCTCGACCGTAATCATTGCCCCTACTAGTTTAGTTAGTTTTCTAAAACTGTTTATTGCCTCCCACAACCCCTTTGTGTCTTTTACCAACATAAATTTAAAAGCAATCTCTTCATTATATGTTTTCCGCTTAGATGAACATAAATTCTTACTCATTCCTTACATGTATATACAAGACTTTAGTATAACTATTATTATTACTTCTAAATAAATTTAAAAGTTTGAAAACTCGCTTTCTGGTTACAACACAATCCCTATCAAACCGGTTACCGGACATTAGACCACACGGACATTCGACCACATATGAAAATATGAGGACATTCGACCACACTTTTGGGCCAACTACCTGGTGGGTCAGCTAGGGATATGTAAATATTACTTGCCGGAAAATTCACCACATTTTCCGTACATATAACATTTCACCACAGTACATATAAGTACATCTGGCCGATAACAGTATGATTATATTTCGTTATTATCACATTATATATAATTAAAAAAACCTAAAAGGTTCTAACCTATAGTATTTAGTCACAGTATGTTTACTTTTTACTTACTCTGGCCGATAACAGTATGATTATATATTTTGTTATTTTGTATTATATAATTAAAAAAAAAACCTAAAAGGTTCTAACCTATAGTATTTAGTCACAGTATGTTTACTTAGTTGAGTTGGCTAAACTGATCGTTTCTACACAAAAAAGTACAAGACAAATCCGGCAACGCTGGGAGAACGCTGAGAAAAACATGTCGGCTCTTTACAATGTAAATTCCTGTAAGGAACATTTGATTTGAAAGTTTTTAATATTGTACGTGTTGAAGATGGTTAAATATTGCTTTCCCGGCATCAGTGAAGTGTATAAATACTATATTTATAAAGAAAAAAAGTTAAGGTTTGTGTATTTATAGTAGTTTCGATTGACAAGCTAAATTAAACAAATACCCTTGCATGGTAGAACAGTAGGACACGACTATAGGTTCCTAGCTGACCCAACCCAGGTAGTTGCCCCAAAAGTGTGGCCGAATGTCCGCTGTGGTCGAATGTCCATGTGGTCTAATGTCCGGTCACCATCAAACCACGGTTGCTTTGACTCATTTGCTTCTTTTTTACTGTTGTCGACACCTTCTTATAGGCGGCCCTCATTATGCAATCTGTCAAACTCATTTATCATAGTTAATAATAGTATCATTTATAATAGTATCGTTCGATATAATTAAGCTATCCAAACCCGATTTATTTAATTTTTCCCTTATACTGACACTTATCTTGGTCTGTCCAACACAGCCTAGGCAACAATGGCAAACCTTCCGTTCTACCATTTAAAATTATTTGACCGTTATCTTCACAAAAATTCAGATATTTCCGCCCCCTGTTATTTACTTTTATGTCTTTGAAACATCTAGTCATCCAAAATTGATTAAAATTTAAAAAAATTCATCAAGCGTTTGTGCATCAACTACAGATATCGGCGTGAATGCTGGCACTTGACCTAGCCCGGGCGTGGTGGGCGAGGGGTGTGAGGAAAAGGCGTAAGGGGAAACAAAAAACATTTTCACACGCCGCTTTCTAATGTGATTCATTCTTTCACCCTTGAAAGGGTTACAAAAGTAATTTTAAATTTAATTTAATTATTTATGTTCGATTTTCTAGAGATAATCGCATACAATTGGAACATGAAACTGGTTTATCTACCCGCGCCGGGAATACTGTTGTTTTTAGTATGGTTAGTAGCCCATAGTCCAAGTGCCGAGATCTGTATTCTAACATTCATGTCACCTAATATAAGTACATGTTTGTTTTACATCTTTTTTACAAATTCACTTAGATTTGAAAAATCCCGTTCCCAGTAATTATACAATTAGATAAACAGGTACAACAAAGAAATTACTATTATTGCCTAAATTAATGTCTAATACTGTAGTTTCATAATTGAGAACATTTTTCTTTTTAAAAAACAAAGAGTTTTTATCTATCCCTACAACAGACCCGCCAATAGCCCTCCCACATACATTCTCTTTGTCTGCAAAACTAACTTCAAAATTAAAATTAAATAGGTAGTCTATTTCTTTATTAGGTCAATTTCAACATTTGTAATAAATGTTTCTAATAATATTATTATGACATAATTTTCTAAATATTTAGTGAAATTAAAATCACTGACCTTAGATTTAAAACCACAAATATTATATGCCACCATTTGTACGCAATCACTTGTATCCTGTGCTGTGCTACTATCCTGCCGAGTACATGGGGTATTCTAACATGGGTGCCTATTGTGTCCTCATTTCGTATACATTGGTCCTGTACTTCCCTTATCAGATCCCACAATATCTTTATCCAGCCCCAAACCTTTCACAAAATATCCTAAATGAATTTGTGTTCTTTCAACTTCAATACAGTACTCCTTCACAGTATGTCAAATATTAACGGCATTCGTCTCTTTCCAGCTTCTCGCTCAATTTCTTGCCTAAGAGCAATTAACTTTGTCCTTTTCCCCCGAACATCTCGTGTATAGTCTACATGTTCAACGAACCCCATTACTCATTATATAGTTTACATCGCTATCACCCGGTATATGTGCTATAATTGGCGCTTTGTAATTGCCGAAACCTAAGGGATGCGCTCTATTCGACCAAACGTTTTCCCTCAACTTTAAAACATTACAACGAACCCCGTTACTTTAAATTATTTTTACATTACTCATTATATAGTTTACATCACTATCACCCGGTATATGTGCTATAATTGGCGACTTGTAATTGCCGAAACCTAAGGGATGCGCTCTATTCGCCCAAACGTTTTCCCTCAACTTTAAAACATTACAACAAACCCCGTTACTTTAAATTATTTTTGCATTACTCATTACATAGTTTACATCGCTATCACCCGGTATATGTGATATAATTGGCGCCTTGTAATTGCCGAAACCTAAGGGATGCACTCTATTCGCCCAAAGGTTTTCCCTCAACTTTAAAACATTACAACGAACCCCGTTACTTTAAATTATTTTTGCATTACTCATTATATAGTTTACATCGCTATCACCCGTTATATGTGCTATAATTGGCGCCTTGTAATTGCCTAAACCTAAGGGATGCGCTCTATTCGCCCAAACATTTTCCCTCAACTTTAAAACATTAATACAAAATTGTTTAATAATTTCACAACAATCATCGCCTTTTTTATGTGATAAACCCCTAAAAATTAAATTATTACGCCTAGAGCAGCCTTCAAGGTCGTTTAATCGCTCGGCAACCAATTTCTCACTGTTCTGTAAATGTTCAATTTCTTTTCTCAACACTTTACTTTCCTCTTTCAATGTATTTATTTCAGTTAACAATAATTGCACCTCCTCCTTAGTTGCCAAATTAGATAATTTTTGTCCAATAGCTCACCTGAATCATTCATTACATAGGTTCATTCAAAATACTGTATGCACGAATAACAAATTCATTGTGTTTTATATGTTATAAATAAATAACGGAAAAGTTCGTATAAATAATTATGTAAATTTATATAATAAATATGTAAATAATTAATAAATAATATGTAAATTCATATAATAATTATGTAAATATAAATAATCTATAGAAACCAACTTCAAAAATATAACTGAAATAAATTACATTGGTTTATATATTTTTATTTACAAGAGTTGAACTCACGAAACAATATATAAATACTTCATTCACATCTACGAGTTCTCATTACATGAAAAATTCATCTTTTGTAAACTCTTGTTTGTGAATCATAAATGTTGTTTCATTTCGCCAAAATCTAAAACTTTTTAATAACAAATTATTATATATTTTTATTATTTTTCAGTACTGTATTTGTAAAATCTTCATGAAAACTATAATCTGAAATGAATACCCTACAACCAATGATTACATAGTATAAAACCTAGATAGGCTATGGGAGACGATCGTTGAAGCCGACCTTTTAGCGAGAATCTCCACCAAGATGGCGGCGCCGAGCATGAGTCATCCTTCTGCCGAGCGCTTGTGACGATTTCGCCCCCCAAATCGTATGTATTTAATTTGTGCTTTTGGAAAGTAATTGTAAAGCTGCAGTGAAAAATTTTTGTTTTTTTAAATGTACTAAAAATATATAGTTTTAAATATATTTCTGAAAGCCCGTCAGCTAATTTCAGTATTTTTGTTTGTTTTTCATTTTTGTCTATATATATATATGTGTGAGCGTATTTGTGTTTTTCTTTTTTAAATTGTTTTATTTAATCACTAGGCTACCTCAAACACGTTTTTAAAACATCGAGGTAGTTTAAATTGTTTCCTTATATTATGATTGTTTTGTAAATAGATCTATTTTTTCTTTTGTTATTTAATTTAGTTTATAAGATATATATAATAATTATGATTTTGTTTGTGCAATAATGTAATAGGCCTATACATAATATAAGGATCAATAAAATATTCATTCATTCATTCATTTTCAGGTTTCCGATAATTTAACTAAAGTTATAACATTTTTAGGGCAGTAAATGTAAAATGTAAGTTGCTGTGGTTTTTTTTTTACATTTTTGTCATTTTTCTGACAATGTTATTTTTCCCATTAAATGTCTTTTTTATTATTCGTAGTTGACCCAAGTTTTCTGAGGCTTATGAAGGTTTTAGACTATGTAACAACTGTTGTCAATGTGTCAAATATAAAAAGCACTATACAAAATGAAGTATACAGAATGAAAATTACGTCTTATATGTTTTGAAAGTATTCAAATTATGAACAGGTAATAGGTAGACTAATCTGAGCATAAGTAGTGTTGTAATTAAGTATTTAAAAATTAAGTAATAGTCAGTAATAATAGTTTTGGTTACAATGATAGGAAGCGGCCTGAGGAGCAGTGGGTATCGCACAGATAAATGTAGTGCCGTCTGACGCGACGAGTGGCCCGGCCGTGCTTAATTTACTCTTGTCTTCAACCTGCCTTTCTGACCAGAGTACATTTCGTAAAATTTGTTTATGACAAAATAAGCTAAATCCTTACCAAAAAACCTTTAAAAAAGAAAATTCGTTTAAAAACCCCAAACGAAATGACCTTTATCTACCCATAAAAAAAATCTGATATTTACAATGCCCTACAAAACAGAGCATAGTCACAAAACTTGACCTCTGTATAGCAACAAAAAAAAAAAATTACAGTAACAAAATAGTACTGATATCGCCGGTGGAGGAAACCCCTGTTATGAAGATCGTTTAGTCCCCACTCCCCAATACCTCCATCAGAAAATGAAATCTTGTCCTCCCCACGCCCCACTGTCTCCCTCAGAAAATAAAATTTACCTGGCTCCAAAAATTTCATTTTTTGGGGTGCACAAGTCTGTTTCCAAATCAAGCTCACTAGCACCTTATAAATTATAAAAATGAGTCAACTTTAGAACCGTTAAAT
>JAGFPH010000841.1:4567-33769 GCA_018207615.1 Philaenus spumarius
TGCATTGCGTGCTTCGCACGCCAACCCACGTATTGGGAGTATTTTCAGTACACAGTGCATTGCGTGCATTTTAGTTGAACCTTCATAGTTTTCTTATTTAATAGATCAGATCAAGCTCACTACGGAGTAAGTCTGTAACCTACTGCATCCATGCGTATTGTACGTTATAGTTAATTCAAGCAAATGTAAATGTATTATACATGCAATGCACAACGATGTTAAATATGTTGCTGGATCCTCTGTTGTGTTGTCTATTTTATAATTTAATTTACACTTTTTAAACCTTGTATTATTTTTTTCTATTTAGTGGGGGGATTGCGGGGGGGGGGGGGGGGTTGACCCCCTAACCCCCCCTGGCTACGGCCTTGGTTGAATGCATCTACATTCATAACCATAGCAACCAGCTTATAAAATTTAGAATCAGTTAATTATTTTTCACAACCAACAGCTTGTTTATTTTTAGGTTAACAAAATAAAAACAAACACAAACGAAAAATAAGCTATAAAGTCATATTGCATATGGGTATCCCATTTTTAACTATTACTTATTTATAAAGGTAGTATCCTGTTTCATCCCTTTGACTTAAGCAAACGAATTGCAAATGGTTGTTTCTATCACTTAGAATAATATTACACAACTTCAGCTTTATAGCTCGTAGGAAGTTAGTTAAATTTGTACTTTTGTATAGGGGTAGCAACCCCAGTTTAACCTCTTAGATTGTAGTAACCGTAATCTCTAAACACAACTGTTAATATTTAGTGAAATCGGTCGAATAGTTTTTGAGTAAACAAAGAAACATTCATCTTTATTTAAAGAGATAGATAGATATAGATTTCAATTCAAGATCTATCTAAGTTGGTTTATATATGTATTCAATTTATTCTATGTTCATTTTCTAAATACAGTGTATGTTTTTATTTTATCATTATGTATTAAAACCGTTATTATTTACCCAACTTTCACACTTTTTTGTGTTAGTAAATAGTATGTTCCTATACCTTTACTTTTTCAATTTACCCACATACTACCACAACACCGTTACCAATATTAATGTGTGTCTATATTTAGTGACTCTAAAATAATGTTACACTGGAAAGTACCATACATGTTCAAAATTAGCCTATATTTTGGTGTTTTGTACTAACAACACTACAAGTGGAATTACAATCTTGTACGATGGTTTGTTCAAAGTACGATAGTTTTTGACGGAATATACGATAATACAAATTCAAACATATGGCGACACTGAGCGCACGTCACTACACTATTTATCATGTGTAAATAAATTGATTAGGAACAGTAAACCATCCACCCATTTAACAAAAAATGAATTGAATTGATTTTGTTTCAGGCAAAGATATCCAAAGACGTTGGAAATCGATCCGAGACGCATACGTGAAAGAACTACGGATGCTGAAAGAGCAAGGCGCTGCATGCTACAAAACTGCCGGGTTAAAGAGGAAGCCTTATATCTATTTCGAGAACCTCTCCTTCCTCCGGCCCTTGATAGATCACAGGATAAGTCTGAAGCAATGCGAGATGGACGCGGAGGAGAACAACGGTATCGTCCCGTTCCCATTCGCCACCGCGTTCACCGAAGAATCTTACGTCGAAGACGAGAGCGTCGACTGCGCGGACCATCACATGAGCATTAAGGGAGATCCCAACGAGATTACAACGTACCCCGATATAGTCACCACGTCGGCGGAGGAGGAAGCGGACCCCGATAGAATGTTCCTACTGTCTTTGGTGCCCAGTCTAAAACAGATGAACGAGATGGATAAATCAGCAGTTAAAATACAGATCATGCAAACCATACACAAAGCGTTGTACGAACAGGATACTGAAAGTGTTTAGAGTGTTGTTAGTGCCTGTTAACTATGAACTGATATGCGACAATTAGTTTTTATCATACGTTCCTGGTAGGTCTACAAGTCTAAAACAGTATTAGAGTGCCTACTGCAATTTGCTACCTAGTAGGTACCCTGATACATTATTTTACTTTCTGTAAGTTTGGAATATTGTTTCAAAATGCTGTCCTAATTTCCTATTACGCGTTTTTCTAAATTGGTCTACGTTTGTGACAGTGTAAATTTGTTTAATATTATTATTATTATTATTGTGCAATGTTTTCCCAGCCAGTTGGTCTAGAGTATACTTTATACTACTTTTCTGTTACTAATACATATTTTATTTTCAAATCTATTGCAAAACTTTTCTGCTATTTCCCTGTTATATTTTTTACTTTGTTTAAGTCTACAATAGAATAACATATTTCATCGCATTCTATATTGAAAGTTGGCAGAATCAGTTTTCCAATTACCGTCACACAAAACAAAATTGCCAATTTATATTCGTAATTGAGCTTTCTTTAAATTTGTGAAATAATTATTCTGCGCTACAAGTGTTGTTATTATTTATAACCTAAAAATATTATTGTGTTATCGTACCGTGGTAGCATTGGTCACTTTTACTGGTTTTTAGTAATTTTGTTTCCAATTAATCATCTATTGATTTAAGTTTGTTGAATATCGTTAAACCTAAACCCATTATGATACCCTAATTTGTTTGTACTGGTTGTTATGAAACCCCGTTGTTGATCTATGACACAGTTCATAACTACTGCGCGTCCGTCAGTTGGTCGCAGTATCGTCTTGTAGGGGTAGCAGGCTCTCATGTGATAAGGGCTTTTATAGTTTGTTAAATTTATTTATAAATAGACAAATTCGCAGAATTCATTTTGCTGTTTTCCTGATACATTTAAATATTATACATACGTTTGCCAATTATTACTGTATAAACAAAATAAGAGTCTAAAATTTGTTCTATTCTTTAGTTTATCAATAGTTTATAGAGTAATGAATCTGAATTGGTATTATTATCTTATATTATCCTAGTAAACGTTTTATTTTCATTTGAGGTATGTAAATTATGTATTTTACTACGTAGTTTGTCAGACTGTAGTAACAGAACTGAAATACTACAATTGTACTATATATATACAGGGTGTCTCAATAGTCTGTAAAAGGTGTTTTATTTTTGTAACCATTGCAAATTACGCAACAAAACTTGAACATCTTTCTTTACAAAGAAAACTAATTTTTTGAAGGAATTTACAATTTTTTATAACCTTAGGGTATGGCCCCCAGGGAGTCGGAGGAGAATCTAAAGTAGAAGCATAAGCCGAGTTGTACATTCAATTGGGGTGCCTTCAAACACTCGATAGTCCATTTCGCAGATGTTGCAAACACTAGATAGTCCATTTCGCAGATGTTGCAAACACTCGATAGTCCATTTCGCAGATGTTGCAAACACTCGATAGTCCATTTCGCAGATATTGCAAACACTCGATAGTCCATTTCGCAGTGGGAGGAGCCAATCCCTGCCAGCATCAAACTCGTCTGTGACACACCCCCGGCATGAGATCAAAGGGATGAGATTAGGATAGCTTAGGTTAGGTAGTCCTCAACTGCTAGGTAATCTTCGATCATGGAATCCTTTTCGTTGTCTGTTATTGGTCAATTTCTTTAACAGAATGGCGTCTATTATCGAGTGTTTGATCCTTCGCGTGGTTGAGTCATCTAATATTCACACTGTCTACCAAATGCACTATCTAGCAGTCGAATGGACCTCAATCAAATTAAAGGTATATCTTAGCAGAACACAATGCCGCAAATCAGACATCAAAAGGTTCGCCCACACAAAATGGCAACAGTTTAAAGTTACAATATTGGGCTTTTATAAAATGGCTTAGTTTTACTTATTGGCAAAAGATTTAAAAGCAAAACTCCGACAATCCACACTAGCAGTAGGAACAGTTTTTTTGGATAGTGAGTGACTTATCACATTCAGTGGGAACGGTCTACGAGGAGGATGAGGAACAGTTTTTATTTCAAATTATGCATTTTTACTACATGTTAAACTACCAATAAACTTGCATAACAGCTTACCTTTTTTACAATAAATGCTCTAAATATTGTCCTTCTGCAGTTTGGCAGTGAGCTAGGCGGGTGTAGTAGCCATTCATAACGCTCTGTAGCCCTCTCAGCAGGTATTTTTAGTATGGATTGTCGGAGTTTCGCTTTTAAAACAAATGCCAATAAGTAAAATTAAGTCATTTTCAACATACCCAATACGGTCGCCATTTTGTGTAGGGCGAAACTTTTGATGTCTGATTTGCGGCGTTGTGTTCTCCTAAGATAGACCTATAATTTGATGTACAACTCGACCTATGCTCCTATTTAAGACTGTCCTCCGACTCCCTGTGGGCCGTCCCCTTAAGGCGATAACAACATTGTTTCAAACATAGTTTTTTTTTTTTTTTTAGAGAAACGATATGCCAAGTTTTGTTGCGTAATCTGCAATGGTTACAAAAATATAACGGGGTTCACAGACGTTTAAGACACCCTGTATATCTAGATAATGTACTACATCTTAAAGTTTATACTGTTCACACCAAACGAATTTACATTTTATGATTGTAAACACATTTTCCTTGCTTTCGTTATGTTTACAGTGTTATTATTTAAAGACTTGTAGGCTTGCATTTTCTGTTCTATTATTATGTTAAACTGCATTCAAAGTTACATTACCATCATATAAAACAAACTGAAATGCTTAGGTTAAGTTTTGTGATACCTTTTACCTGACTGACACATTCCAGTGTAATCGTACTTGTTAGAACAATTTGTAAATACAAAAGTTTACAATTACAATAAATGTTACCCCAGTTGAAGATATTTGTTCGCATTATTTATTAACTTTCCGAAATTGCATCACCTATGATTGTTATATTTTGGATCCTAAATGTATAAACAAATCCTAAATGTACTGCAAAGCCTAAGAATAAAGATGAGCTGAAACAGGCAATCGAAAAAGTGTGGAATGAGGAGATTAGTGACGAAATCGTAAAACATTTGATCGACTCAATGCCAAACAGGATCGCCTCAGTTATCACGGCTAATGGTGGTTCGACAAAATACTACTTTATATTAATATTTCAATAAATATATGTTTAATGTTTTTATAAAATTTTTCCAATTAAATTTATATGAGTATGTAAAACACATTTTTTTCTTAAATTCCTCGTTAACACTAAACATTTTATTTATCGTTTTATGAATATTATTTATTTTTTATTTCGGTTTTAACCATTTTTCACGGCTCATAACAGACTATTTTCCTTTGCAAAAAATTTTAAAATTATCAAAAGGTAAGAACAACGTCGGTTTAAGGAGATCCTTCATTATTTTTAAGTGATGCAATTTCTTTGACCACGACTGTATTGTAACTTACTAATTGTTCGAAAGAAGGTTGTAAGTTGTAATACAATCTTTGAAAGTTAGTTTATTAGGGAAGTTTTTAATGTCATTTGACAACTTCCAAACCAACATAAAAAAAGAGATATAACCTTTTTAACCTCTTTATTTTTGTACAATGATTACAAATTTTAACTTTCAGCGATAATTTAATAATATTGTATATCAGTACACCGAAAAACGGAAAAACTAAAATTTATAAGAACGAAAGATTTTTTTTAAAGTTGTGCAGTACCAGGAGAAAACCAAGTCCTATACAGCTATCTGCAGTTTTACGAACTTTTTGTCGAATTTTGAAGAAAAACTGTAATTTGCTGGACGATGCGGTGGTGTTACGACAGGAAATTAGTAAAAACGTAAGTGCTTACACGCGAGCATCTTTGTAGTGTATTAGTACACGTCCATCCTTTTTGGTTGACTCCAGGGACCCCCCCCCCCCCCCTCACCCCCCACAAAACCCAAAAGGTTGGGAAATTTGAAATTTGATAACATACTTCAAACTGCGAATATTGTAGTAAACATGTTACTCAAAGAACTAAAATTTAAAAACAATACCTTTAAAGTAAATAAATTGCAATTTCATCGATACAATGTTGTGTCTGGATAGAAAGGAAAATCATTTTAGTCAAGTCTAGTATCAACATTCGTTACAGGTGAGTGTAAAGTTCAACTCCAAAAGAGTTGGGAAAATAAAAATATCTCCGTACCAAATAAATGGATAGTAATTTGTTTAGTTAAAAGTTACGGGAAATTTGTTTCAACTGTTGACGCTTTGGCAGCACTGACTGACAGTGACAAAATTTCACTACAGCCTACTAATTATTTCTATTATACAATGGGTTTAATTATTTACTTCTTATAAATTCGCTAATGTGAAACGTATTTACTCAAAATAGCTTATTTCTCAGGGAGAGTGCCCCACCCCTCTCTTCGCTGGGGGTAAATTATTGGGACATATTATATTCTGCCCCCCCCCCCCCTGTCCAATAATTTGTTGTAGCTACGTTGACTCTCGCAATAAGTTCGATGAATTTACTCGATTGGGATCGCAATTACGTGTACAATAAAAAAATAAGGGTTTCAAACTTTTGAAAGTTTCAAATTATAAAATAATGATTTCACTGACCTTTCACTAAAGTCAATACTGATCATTACAAGGTCTCTTGTACAAACTAAAAACAAATATTGACAAGTACCCAATCATGGCCAAGGCGAGAGAAACCCTCGGTACGATCGCAAATATTTCATTACGAGTTCAACCTACGACCTGTTTTTGCAACACTCCGTTTAAATGACGAAACCAAAGACGCAAGTAAATCCACCCTTAGCGAACTGGTTCTCATAAAACAAGGGTTGCGCACTTCAAAAGCTCAACAGTGTGGCCGAGGTGATGAAAAGGGTCGAAACTGTTTTGTATAGTTTACAACCCCTTTGTCAAAACCCACTTTAATGATCCTGTAATATCAACTACCGCTATGACTCACCCCTTTTCGTAAAATCCTAGTCATCGCCCCAGAAACCACCCTTTGGTCAACAGTCAGTATCAAGTCCGGGTCAACCGTAGGGGGTATGAATATAATAACAAATTAATGTTGGGATTACGATTGTCATGCTTCGGTTCTGACTTAAATTAATTGTACGAGTCCCGCGGAGTTAATTTTCTACGGAACAGCTGTTTTAAATGTTATTATTGAGTTTGTGGTTTTTACAAGTAACAGGTGTTTGGCCAGACTACGTGCAAACCGGTGTGGCGTAGTTGGTAAAAGAATGGTATTAGGAGTGCAAAAATCGAAAATGAAGATCGGTTTCGGGTACTGATTCGATTAGCAATGTAACAGCGAGTGTTTTCTCGAATGTAAACATCGACTTCCAAATGATTATTATGGCTAAGCTAAATAAATAAGTATTAAGGGTTATCTTATTAAGGCTGGGGAGGTATTGGGGTAACCCAAGATCAGTTCAACTGAGCAGTTTATCACGTGTGATGTCATGTTTAAGCGAAAATTGAGGAAACTGCGCAGTTCTGGCAGATTTTAGGCAGGCTTTTGGCCTGCGAGAGACTCTACATTGCACTGATAAACTGCGCAGTTAGTTCGGTTAATCAAACAGTTTGCGCAGTCTTGTTGCTAGCGTTCACGGCGCCTTTTCTTCCGCTTACTTTCTTCTTCAAGCAGCACGGCTTCCAGGAGATCTGGAGTGTCGCTGAATTCACAGGGTGGTTCAGTGTGCATGAAGGTGTATCCAAAACCGTAGCCATTCGTTTGGCGGGCCAGAGACCAGTCCTGGCCTTTAAGCAGATGGGCAGACTGGTACCGCGGGTGCGAGGGGGCCCTACTGGAGGCAACTCCAGTACCCTCGCAATTGCGGTTGGCCTCATGGGGGTAGTGTCACTGCTGTTAGTAGGTATTCGCCCTGTAGCCTATCTTCTGAGTGGGGACTGGTGGTATACCCCTGGCATTAAGGTACACCAGTCTCTTGAACAAATAGCTGTCGACTCGCACAGGTTGACTGTGACTACACTGCAAGAAAAAACTGAGAGAATTGAGAAGAAAACTGAAGTAGCCCACACACCACACAGTTCACACAATTGTGCAGTTTTATTTGCACAGTTCAACTGATCGTGTGTAGTAATTCAAACACTTACTTTTTCTAAATTCTCGAAAACTATTCAACTAATTTCACTTAAATTTAACAATTTAGAATTTAGTACAGTACTAGGATTTTTTAGAGAACAAGGTCACTACAAACAAATCCTTATATATAATTACGTAAGCGAAATTTTAGATTCAAAATTGTGGGAATTTGGTAAATCGGAGGATGATGGGATGGGTATCAAATTAAAGTTATCGATTCGAGGAACGAGGGAAAAATATAAGTTTTTTCTAAACTTAAAAACTAAGGGGTTTTTGAAGTCCCCGAAAAAAGAAAAATCCCCATAAGAAATACATGAGAATTTAAAAACATATGCTTTGTTTACAATTTGGTATTAAATAAATAAATAAAAAACATACAACAGCTGTTCTGCAGTTTACATTAAAACATTGAGTATTAAATAAATACATTAAAAACATAAAACAGCTATTCTGTAAAATAGTATGACATTTAATGTAAATTATATTTTTAAATAAAATCTGCTACTTATTAACCTGTAAAAGATACACGTTGACACACATATAGAAGAGAAACCTTATAAGTGTGATTTTTGGAAGGTTGTACGGCTGTTCTATACACTTTTCATACATTTATAATAATATTATAAAGGGGTAAAGTTTGTTTTTTTTGTTTGTTTGTATGTAGGGGGTAATCTCTGGAACAACTGAATCGATTGAAAAATTAGTTTTTCTAATAAAAAACTAGACTTTCCCTGAGTAACATAGGCTATAATTCATTTCGATAAAAACCTTTTTTTAAGACAATATTTTTGTAAATTTAGTCGGAAAAAATTCTTAGGTTAGGCCTAGAATGATAAACCAACACATATATTTACATATATTACCATAAAAACCAATTGAATAAAATAACAGATAATATAGCTGTTTGTTTCAATATTTCCATTAACAGCTGATTTCAAAATTTGAAGCAATTATTTTTGTATTTCTAACTTTTAGGTTAGGGATTTAAAGTGTAGACCTGAGCCTTACTGGTTCTTTTAACCATTATTACAACTGCTGGTATCAAATATAAGAAATAATTTGATTTGAAAACTTATCATTATTTATCATCTTAGTTTTGAGGTTATTATTAATCGTACAACTTTATTATAAATAAAACATAACATTTGTTTTTAGAAGGATCCATTGGGGGTTGGCGTGCGGAGCACGCAGGGGTCTCCCCTAGTATATTTTAATGTGGTAGCTAACCTTATATAATTGTACTAAATTCCTACAAACTATAAAGCTAAAATTATCTAATATTATTGTTAACTATTATAAAAAAACATTTGCAATTCGATTACTTACGTCAAAGGAATGAAATGGGATAACTACCCTTAAAATTAAATGAAGCAATACATAAGCACTGCCGGGTCCACTAGTTAATAAATACTTTACCACTGAACAAAATCACAAAGTTTAAAAACAAACACACTTATACAGGTTTAATAATTACTTCATAAAGTTTACATGGTTGTTTACTGTACACGCAAACAAGTAAAAACCTTCATCAGCTGTCTAACTATTAAAAGCACGTAGTGACATTACACTAATAATACATAAGCTGCAAGTTGTAAATACTATATACATAAAACTTACCACAACAGTTTCAAGGAATTTACGTATTGTATTATTTAACTCATTTGAACTAATAAAATTACATATTTAAAACTTTTCCAGAGTGTGGGAAGATTTAAGATTAAAATTTATATATATATATATGTTATGAGCGTACGTTTATTGGTTCCATCAAATTAAAGGCGAGTGTTTGAACAAACTGGGGGACTTTTATGACTTTATCTATACTTATAAAAGCCAAATACCATTGACTCATTGACTCATCACAGTTTCTCCAAAACCACGAGGCCTACAAACATGAAATTTGGCACTAATACTCTTTATAGTCTCTAGACGCGTACTAAGAAAGGGTTTCCGAAAATTCGAAATTTTAGGGGGGTTTTAGGGGGTCAAAGTTACTAAATCACGATTTATCAAAACCTACCGAACGGATTGGAATGAAATTTGGTATGTAGCTTCCTCTAGGGCCATAGATGCTCGCTAAGAAAAAGTTTAAAAAATTCGAAATTTTAGGGGAGTTTGGGGGGGGGGGGGGTAAAGTTAAAAAAATCACGATTTCTCTAAAACTATCGAACGGATTGGAATGAAATTTGGTATGTAGCTTCCTCTAGGGCTCTAGGTACTCGCTAAGAAAGAGTTTTTAAAATAAATCGACATTTTAGGGGAGGTTTAAGGGGGGGGGGTAAAAGTTACTAAAAATCCCTATAAGAAATACATAGTGTAATTTATTTATTGATATAATATATTTTTTGTTAATATACATTTAACTTTGATTTGTCTACCCGTGCAAAGCCGGGTCGGGCCAGCTAGTATTTTATATTATTTAAATGGAGGAAATGATCAATTTTGTATCGAATTGTTTGTGCTTCATCAGTTCACGTTAACCGGTGCACCCCAACTAAGGGACAGTCCCTACAAAAAGGTCCTCCATTTAAATAACATGACATAATGTTTTAAACTTACCGTAGTTTGTTCTTTTCCTACCCTGTTTAAGTTTTAAACTGTTTATAAATTTACTAAAATAAAATGCAATCCTTTGACGACATCCACAATGGAACGAAATAAGAAGAACGATGTGCCGGACCTGAAGATGACTACATAACGTTGAAACATGTAGCCCACTAGAACAAATAAGAAGACTACAGGTCTTATTAATTACTACGTAGGAAAAAACAATCACGCAATTTATTTTGTGTACAGCGTTAAATTACCGTCCCTTTTAATTGAAATTGACGTTTCCTAAATATTTACAAGCCGAGACGGACTGTTGTGCTTGTATCTTAGTTCGATCCATCAACTAATGTAACCAATTAGTAACCGGCGCTGGCGTCACTTAGGTTGGCAAAACTGCTTCAATCGTGACGTCACCACAAATGCCAAGGCCGTATAAATATCACGACCGTTCGAGTAGAAACCTTTCTGCTCTGCTGCTGATATTATAAAGAGAAATTGGTTCTGGGAATGTAAACGTTCTTCAGTTCGTAGATTATTTGGTTTTCAGAAAATTAAAGTTAATTGCTAAAATAGTAGAAATATCATCTATTACGCACAATTAGTTCTGGTAACCATAGCAACTTAGCAAAACAGTAAATACTAATACTGGGTTGGGTAAAAGTCTGTAATACATTTAATAGTTCGAAAACTATTAAGCAAAACGTAATACAACGTTGACTAATAGTTTGGCGTTCTTTTGCTTGACCGGAGGAATACCCTCTTAGGAAATTATCCTAGGTCGATTTATGCATCATTCTTAAAATTCTTTGTAAGAAGAACACGACACTGCAAACTCGACACCAAAAGGAAGATCCAGTAAGACATTATACTCCTCAAAGATTGTATATTATGCAACTAATGTTTACTAATGATATGATGGTCGGTGGTTTACTTCATTATCCTTACTTGCAGCTTTCAGTACATGTTCAAACTCTAACGGTCGCATTTTACTGGTCCAAATTTGGCACACTCGTTACACTCGAGTACATTAGCCAAACAAATTAAACAACCAGAAACATGTTTTTTGAACGGAAGTAATTTTTTTTAGATTATTCGTACTAAAATTAAACATTTTGGGGATTTATCTAAAAAATATATGTACAGGAGATTATTTTGCAAATTTTGTTTTTCTGCACTTTACAGTCCGACTTGTTCACTCAAAACGTAAAACACCATAAAAGCACCCCGTTCAAATCCACGTGGGGGCAGCTGCTGATCCGAAACCACAATGTAGAGGCGCCAACACGCGAAGCACCACGCAGGCTGAGGTGCAAACAAATGCTACTAATACATTTCGTACACGCAGGCAGCTATTCAATGAAATCGTGAGTAGACCGATTTCCCAAATAGTTGGTTGAAACCCTGAAATATATAAACTCAATTTTGGAAATTCGATCAACTCACGTCAGCGGTTCAGCTGCGTGATCGAATTCTTTTAAATAGTCCAGTCATGTTAGAAAAACTCAATAAAAAAAACTCTTATAAGCTAGGGATTTGGTATTTATGTTGCATTGAGCTACTGTAAAAACATAGTAAAAGTCCTTGCAAAAACAACCTGTACTACGGCCGCCATCTTGGAAATTGGCATCCAAAAACCAGTTTTCCCCCGTAACTGAAAAACTGACAAAAATTTTATTATATTTTTCCAGTAAATAAATGCAACATACTTACGAAATACCATGCTTGTACCGAAGTGAACTCACTAGGAGTTTATTATGGTAGCCAAGCTTAGCAGTGAAATGCAACGAAGGCATCGGCAGTGTAACATTTAAAAATTCACATAAAATATCAATGAAAAAGTTATGTTATTGGCAAGAAACTGTTCAGGAAATTCCAATCTTTAAGTTAAAACCAAAATTTCTTTGTTAAAAATTCTTTACAACTTCAGTTAACGGTGATTAGTGTTTTTTTAAACAAATTATCAAAATTGTTTTCCAAATATTGCATTTTATGGCTAAACGGTAAATTTTATTGGAAATTGCTAAGAACAAAAGTTGTAGCTCTTTTTGTGACAAATTAAAATTTGTTTTATAGGATGAATACTTTTTTAGTTATTTTGGAAAAACTGGGTTTTTTACGCCATCTTCCAAGTGGCGGCAGTAGCACAGGTTGGACTTTTAATATGTTATTACAATAGCTACATACCAAATATCTAGCTCATAAGAGTTTTTTAAGTTAATGGGGTAATTTTGATTTAAAATGACTCACTAAAATGTTATGTTTGCAATAAATGTTGTTTAATTATATTTCCTGATTACATTGATTCAATACGTATAATAATGAACATTGTGATTGCTTTCTAGTGAATTTTCTTACTCATAGGTTGACATCTCTGACGGAATATAGAGACAAGACGTGTTGTACACTATCCCCTAAATTCGTTTGCGTGTGAGACACGTAAAATTTGCTCAGACCTTTAGGAAAGTGAAGTGATGGAACCCCCACTACCGGGCTGTTTTAAAAATATCAGTTAAGTCGTACGCATGTACCTTCTTAAAATAGCCTCTACCGTATAGCCCAACTAAATACCCAATACTCGTGTAGCAAAGCTGACATTGTAACCAAACTGATTTCGTAACATTCGCCCTCCGCAATCAGTCCCTTATCACCGCCGCTTTACTCTTATCACTATTTGCCTGCGTACCCTCCCTTTAATAACTCTTATCGCCCACCCGACATGTGCATCGCTGGACCATCCGACTGTTTATATTATCATGTTTTATCACAATATATTCTACCGCCCATCTGCGCCACCAGATGCGCGGCCCAACATATGGTCAACCCGTGCCGGTGCTGCTATCTATTATGCTAATTAATAAAGAGGCGCTAGCGTCGCGTCGTCTATGGGCTACGAGTCAATTATACAACTATTACGAAGAAGGGAAATTTATGCTCGTTCTCAATGACCACTAATTGTGCGCATGTGCGGAGGCTATCCATATTGTGCTCGGATGACCCCATGGATTATGAAAGGGGACTAATGGATTGACTTGGCCGCGGAACGAATTTGACTCAGATGTGAATAAGGGTGAATATTACCCCTTGAAGTTAATTATTCGTCTGTTGTTTAGTTATATTATTTTTAAAAAACTGTACAAAATCTCAACCTAAAAAAACAAAATGGCGGAAGAAACTAAAGACTTTTGGAGATATTATTAACGATATTGTAATTTAAGATAAAAACAGTTGGTACTTGGTGAAACTCCAAAATAGGGATGGAAATAACCAAATGTTAAAATTTCACAATTATAATTTATTTAACTGAGCAACATATGTTTCACCCTTAGTCATCACCAGGCTACATATTTCTTATGCAGGCTGTCCCTTACAGATTTCTATATTGAATTGAATACCGTTAAGCAATTTGCTATCAATAATGGCTATAATGTAAAATTAATAGATACTGTTTTGAAAACAGAAACTTAAGATTTGTCATTCATTGTATACTATTAATTGGGATAGTATTGAGAAAATTAAATATTCTGGAATTAAATATATCAACAATGTGAGTTATAAAATCAATAATGTAATAATAGATATGAGTAGATATAAATAAACCAGACTTTTACTGTTCTAATAATGCAGGGAGATTAATTGTCAATAAAAAAGACAAAAGGGAAAGATTAGACAATAACGGAGTTTAAACAATTACATATAGAGATTGTAGTTGTGAATATGTAGGACAATCAGGTAGGTCCATTAATACTAAGAGTAAGTTATTTATAGAATTAATGAACATATTACTAATTATAATGATATTGTGTTTGACCTAAAATTATTGGTAGAAAGTCTTGTATATTGAATAATCTCTACTAATATTATAAAGAGGTAAAATTTGTTTGTTTGTTTGTATGTAGGGGGTAATCTCCGGAACTTCTGAACCGATTGAAAAAATAGTTTTACTAATAAAAAGTTTCACCATCCCTGAGTAACATAGGCTATAATTCATTTTGATACATTTTTTTATTTCAATATTTGTAAATTTAGTCGGAAAAATCTTAGGTTAGGCCTAGACTGATGAACTAACACATGTATTTACATTCATTACCATAGCAACCAATTGAATAAAATAACAGATAAAACAGCTATTTGCTCCAATATTTCCATTAACAGCTGATTTCAAAGTTTGAAGCAATTATTTGTATTTCTAACTTTTAGGTTAGGTTTTTATTAAAGTGTAGACCTGAGCCTTGCTGGTTCTTTAAACCTTTATTATAGGCCTAACTGATGTTATAAAATATACGAAATAATTTGAACATTTAACATTATTTACCATCTTAGGTTTTTGGTTATTATTAATTTGGGGTTATCTTAATTATAAAGAAAACAACATGATCATGTGTATAGAAGGTTCCAACGGGGTTGGCGTGCGGAGCACGCAGAGGTTCCCCTAGTAATTTATAGTACTAGGGGAGACCCCTGCGTGCTCCGCACGCCAACCCCCAATGAAACCTTCTAAAAACATATGTTTTGTTTTACTTATAATAAAGGTGTAGGATTAATAACCTCAAAACTAAGATAGTAAATAATGTTAAATGTTCAAATCAAATTATTTCTTATATTTTATAACAGCAGTTATAATAATGGTTAAAAGAACCAGCAAGGCTCAGGTCTTCACTTTAAAACCCTAACCTAAAAGCTAGAAATACAAAAATTATTGCTTCAAATTTTTAAATCAGCTGTTAATGGAAATATTGGAGCAAACAGCTATATTATCTATTATGCTATTCAATTGGTTGCTATGGTAATAAATGTAAATGCATGTGTTGGTTTATCATTCTAGGCCTAACCTAAGAGTTTTTTCCGACTAAATTTACAAATATTGAAATAAAAAAAGTTTTTTATCGAAATGAATTATAGCCTATGTTATTCATGGATAGGCTTTTTTATTAGTGAAACTATTTTTTCAATCGGTTCAGTAGTCCCAGAGATTACCCCCTACATACAAACAAAAAAACAAACTTTACCTCTTTATAATATTAATATAGAAAAGTGAGGAAATTATTGAGTGTTGGTTTAAGAAGCCAACTATTCAAACAAATACATTAAATAAAACTAGAAAACAATCAGTTCATGGCCTCGATTTAGTCTTGTAAAAAATAAACATACGAGTCGCAGTTATTGCTATTTGACTTATCAGACGCATCTTATTGTTTCTCAGTGTACAAATTGGTCCAGATGTATAAGCAGATCAAATCGTATCGTTTCGATTGGTCATAACACGTTTTCTGTGTTAACTCTTAGCTGTAAACATAATACTGAAGATATAACCTTTTCAAGTGACTTTTTAACGACACAAGAAATCAGAAGCCCACTTCGCACAATCAAAAGTCAGATAAAGTAAACGGGTAAAACCAACAAGACGACTCTAACCACTTCATATTAGTAGTCTAGGGTGCACTGGTGCGACAAATGATGACGCTATTAGCTCACTTGGTGAGTCACTAACCTCTCCTTAAAATAATCCGTCACTTTTCCTTATCCATTCCCCGCCCGGTTTCTTACGGTCCGGTGACTCATTGGCTTTCTCTTTTTGTTTGCATTCGACCTGTGTCCACTCGCGTAGGTAGGTAGTTATAAGTAAAATCCATTTCCACCTGCCGAAAATTATTAACCGCCTTTAAAGATAATATATGCGGTTGAGTATTAAAATATGGATTTTTCCCATTAGTGGCGTCTTACATTCTTGAAATTTTAAAAACTCGTTTAGAAGCTATAGTTTTTTTTTTATATAAGAGGCTTTTAAGCTAAAAACGTTGAAATATAAGATGCCTGATTTTTAAATGGTTATCACTCCAAATGAAATTAGTATATTTAAAAACGAATGTAGGTAGTAATTCTGCTCACTATACTGCTTCTTTAATTGTACAGTAATAAAAAACTACATTAAAAACAAAATTCAGAGGTATTTTCTAAAGATTTTGCAAAGTACCCTTACATTTTTTTAAACTGTTGAAACCTGTTTTGTCCGACTTACTTCTCGATACCTATTAGAGATATCATCCTGGGGAAAAATTATATTAAACAATTTATATTTATATTTATTGACGTGCCACATCCATGTAATTTTAAAAATTCGTTTAGGAACTAGGTTTTTTTTAAAAAAAAGGCTTTCGAGCTAAAAAAAGTTGAAAAGCAAAACACCTTATTTTAAATAGTTATTATTACAAATGTAATTAATATATTTGAAAACGACTATATGCAGTAACAGTGCTTCTTTTGATGTAATAAAAACCTACATTAACAACAACATTCAAAGATTTTTCATCAATTTCAAATTGATGAAAACACCTGTTTTACTGACTTATATCTTGGAACCTATTAGAGATATCACCATGGGTAAAAATTAAATAAGAAAATTTATATTTCCATTTATTGACGTGCCACATTCGTGTAAGTTTAAAAATTCGTTTAGGAACTATAGTGTTTTAAAAATTGCATGCCAGCTAAACAAAAGTGGAAAAGAAAAAATACTCGATTTTTAATGATTATTATTCCAAATGTGATTAATATATTTGGAAACTATAATATACTGCTTCTTTTAACACAAAATGTATTAAGACATGTACTTTTCTCTTTAACGATGTGCCACATTCAAGTAGTTCTAACGTTTCGTTTAGGAGCTATCGCGTTTTGAAAAAATTCTAGCAACCTCAAAACCTGGAAATGCAAAATACTCGATTTATAAATGATTATTACTCTAAATGTAATTAATATAGTAAAAACTATTATAGGTAGTAATTCTACTCACTGTACTGCTTCTTTTAATGTAATAAAAAGCCACAATAAAAATCCAAAATGCAAAATGTTTCCTAAAACTTTGTACACTTTCCATTTTTAAAATTGCTGAAATGAAAACACCTGTTTTGTCTGACTTATATCTTGGAACCTGTTAAAGATATCACCATGGGTAAAAATTAAATAAGAAAATTTATATTTCCATTTATTGACGTGCCACATTCGTGTAAGTTTAAAAGTTCATTTAGGAACTATGGTGTTTTAAAAATTGCATGCCAGCTAAACTAAAGTGGAAAAGAAAAAATATATACACTTTCCATTTTTAATATTGCTGAAAACTTGTGTTGTCTGGCCTATATCTCCAATCATATTAGAGATGTCATCCGGGACACAAAATATATTTAAAAATGTACTTTTCTCTTTAACGATGTGTCACATTCGAGTAGTTCTAACATTTTGTTTAGGAGCTATCGCGTTTCGAAAAAATTCTAGCAAGATCTAAACCTGCAAAAATGCAAAATACTTGATTTACAAATGATGACTAATTCTACTCACTGATGATGTAGTCAAAAATCACATTTAATATCAAAAATTCAGAAACATTTTATTTAAATGTTTTAAAGTAGCCTTTCTATTTTGAAAATAGCTGAAAACATTTGTTTTGTCTGATTTATATCTCAGCATCTCTATATCACCCTGGGAAAAAGTCAATTACATTATGGATGTTTCTCTTTAATGACGTGCTACATTCGTGTAATTTTAAACACTAGTTTAAGAGCTAATGCTTTTTTAATAAAACGATTGCAAGCTAATAAACTGCAAATGCAAAAATACACGATTTTTATGATTATTACTCCAAATGTAATTACTATATTTTGAAGACCTATATAGGTTGTAATAATTATACTCAGTGTTCTGCTTCTTTTAATGTAATAAAATGCAAATCTATATATATATAAATGAATTGCTGTTCGTTAGTCTTGCTAAAACTCGAGAACGGCTGGACCGATTTGGCTATTTTTGGTCTTAAAATGTTTGTAGTAGTTCATAGAAGGTTTATACGTAAAGAAAAGTTTGAAAAGTTTCCCGAAAAAGTTTCAAATTTGGAAGAAACTGAACAGCATTTATTGTATGAACTCAAAACCACAGCTCACAAAAACAGCTGTTCGTATAAAAAGCTTATGTTTGTTTACATGTATTACCATAGCAACATTACTTAGCAAATTTATAATCACTTTAATACTCTTCAAAACCAACAGCTTTTTAAGGTTAGATTGAAAAACTATAAACAAACACAAATAAAAATGCTTACAGAATTATAATTCAACTCAAACATTGGTTATTAAATATCTATATAGGCCTACTTAGAGATATGCTGCTTAAAATATTGTTTATATAAAATATATCATAACTAACTATGAAGTTTTTAATACTTTTCAAAACATATTTTAATATGTTTAATGAACATATCAATAATAATAATAACAAACAAATTATTTGACACCATGCATAACCATAAACATACACGAGTTTAAACATATTTTATTGAAAACTAAACAAACCATCTGAATTAAACTAAATGCCATTAAAATATCACATTCGTAGCTTTATTTTGATATATACTGTATATTTTATATTTAAATACTAAACAATATATATCTTATACTAATTAGGCCTATACATTTAAAATTACAAACTCTATTTGAACTAGTTTGTTACATCCTAAATTAACGCGAATGTTACAAAGTGATTCAAATATCTTTTCTACGACCCCCAGCTAATTTAAACCCTCGCTAAGAAAGGGTTAAAAGAAATTCAAAATTTTAGGCTGGTTTGGGAAGGGGTGTCAAAGTTACTAAAAATCCCTATAAGAACGAATTGGAATGAAATTTGGTACGTAGCTTCCTCTAAGGCCGTAGGTGCTCGCAACATTGTCAATGAAATTAAGTGAAAGTCAAACTTAGTAAAAACTATAAATTAAAACGATATATTTAAACTTTTTCATGTTAGATAGTAGTTTACAGGAATACAATTTTCAGTGCTTTCCTAAATAGCGTAGACTTTTTTTTCATGACCACAGTAGGATACGCACAGGTATTCAACGAACACTTAAAAAGAATTACAATTACGTCAAAAACACTGAAAATACCAACAACCACGGGCAACGCCGTACGGGTCAGCTAGTTTAAAATAAAAAATTCGGAAGTATTTTCATAAATTGCTGAAAACATTTGTGTTGTCTGACTTAAATCTCGGAAAAGTTTTCGAGACAAAACTGCTAGTTTAAAATAATTTTGTGATGCGTTAAATAAAACAGTTTTTCTCGTCTATATTTAGAACTAACTATCAGTAGCCTAGAGTAACCGAATATAAAAAGTCACTCGGCGGCGCCGGCGGTTGGGTGCTATTACCCTTCCGACAGGTGCCTGGTTTAACGTAACTTTCCACAAAACCATATGTGAATTACAAAAATAAATCCTACAATTGCGAGTAATTACAGGCTGTTTATAAAACAGAACAAAGCTAACTAAACAAATTGCCGGCTAACCGCAGCCTAATTGTCAGAACGCAGCTGTCCGGCCGAGCAACCCTTTATGCGGGCAAATTGAAAATCGAAAACTAATGATACCTCGGTGACCCCAAACAGCTGATGTAGACCTAACCTGTTATTAGGACTAAATGTTCGGCACGCGAATATCAATTAGCTCTGTTCAATGGATGACTTTAGATTATTGGATTAGGAAATGTTTGTTTGAGCATTTCTATTGAGGAAATATTCAATCGATGCGATCTGTATTATGGAAATGTCGACATGGAATTAAGGAAAATGTTGATTCTACGCAGCAAAACCTTTGCACCTTGTGTTCCAGTGGAAGGGAGACTTTACAAGTTGTATATTGATATTACAATCTTGTTATCTAATACTAGATGTCGTACTTGTGTTTACAAGTGTTAGAAACCAGCAACCATTACCCAAGTCGTTTCTATAAAATCATTACTTTGTGAAAATTAAACGTGGTTTAGCTAGACAAACATATTTACTAGCGAATTTCCATAGGAAAGATAAGCTATAGCAGTGACCCTTATCGTGAGACCTAAGGTCGGGAATAGTAAATGAGCACCAATAACAGTCTCCAGAACACGTTTTGGGGTGTCATTAAAAATTGTGTGTATATATCTATATATATAAAAGCCAAGTCCACTGACTCACTGATCACGATTTCTCAAAAACTACTGAACGGATCGGAACGAAATTTGGTATGTAGCTACCTCTAGGGCCATAGGTGCTCACTAAGAAAGGTTTTGAAAAAATTCGAAATTTTAGAGAGGTTTGGGGAGGTCAAAGATACTAAATCACGATTTCTCAAAAACGAGCTGAACGGATTGGAATGAAATTTGGTATGTAGCTTCCTCTAGGGCCATAGGTGCTCTCTAAGAAAGGGTTTTAAAAAATTCGAAATTTTAGGGGAGTTTGAGGGTCAAAGTTTCTAAATCACGATTTCTCCAAAACCGCCGAACGGATTGGCATGAAATTTGGTATGAAGCTTCATCTAGGGCCATAGGTGCTCTCTAAGAAAGGGTTTAAAAAAATTCGAAATTTTAGGAAAACATTGGGGGGGGGTCAAAATTACTAAAAATTGCCATAAGAAATACATAGTGTAATTTATATTCATTGATATAATATATTTTTTGTTAATATACAATTAACTTTGTTTTGTCTATCCGTGCAAAGCCAGCTAATACCTGTAAGTTATGTAGGCCTATATATGTGTTCAGATTCTAGTGGCCACATTTTAAATCGGATTTTGTTTAATATTTTTCGTACTAGAATGAAAATTTGTTGGTTTTTATCTAACGAAAATAATATTAGGATATTATTGTCCACATTTGGTTTATTTACACGTCTGGTTCCCTCAAAATCGATCAAAATGTAAAATACCAAGAAAGTTCCATAAAACCGAGTTTGTCCGCTGCGAGCGAAGTGAATCAGTCCATAACCAGAGGCTGCAAGGTCGAGATGTAAACAAATTCTACTAATATATTTCGTACACGCAGGCAGCTATTCAGCGCCTTCGTGAGTAGACCAATTCCCCAACTACACTCGATTCCACGTTCACCGTGCAGCATAGGTCTTACGGGAGAATAGACATGCTACTACCATTACAGGGAACATCACGTTTATTGCCATGCGGATTGCGTCAACTTTCCGAGCGCTGCATGGGAGTTGATGTTTTTTAGTTGGCTACTATCGCTGAGACTGTCGTAAGGATAACATGGCTTATGGGCGCTCTGTACTGCACGGTGAACGTGGGATCGAGTGTTGTTGGTCGAAACCCTAAAACTTAATTATGGTAATTCAGGTTTTTTGACCGGAAGTAAATATTTGTTTAGATTTTTCGTACAAGAATGAAATTTTTAAAATTTTATCTAAAAAAAATAAATGTAGTATATTATTGTGAACATTTTGTTTTTTTTTACACGAACTTATAGCTCGCTTGGTTCAACCAAAATCGATCAAAATGTAAAATACCATCGAAGTACCCAGTTCAAATCCATGTGGGATTTTTTTACGATGGCCGAGTTTGTACGCTGCGAGCGAAACGAAGCAGTCCACAACCCGAGGCCGCAAGGTCGAGTTGCAAACTCGTAAAGTGAGTTCGGCGCTGCGAGTGTAACGAAGGAGCGCATTAGTTGAAGCTGGAGGCTTAGGTGCAAACAATTATACTAATATAATTCGTACACGACGGCAGCTATTCAGCGCCTTCGTGAGTAAATCAATTTCCCAAATGGTTGAAACCGTAAACCAGATAAACTTAATTTTGGAAATTCACTCAACTCATATCAGCGGTTCAGCTGCGTGGTGAATTATTTATAATTATTTATGAAGGAAAACTCAAAACAAAATATGCAATATCATTTTCTTTGTCCATTTCCGAAATCAGTATTATTAGAGGCCTATGTAGTACTTCTGTGAAGTTTAAAGTTTTGGGAATAGAACAACCGGTCGGTGATAAAAAATTAAAAGAATTAACAGATAGAAGGTAGTCTAGAACAGTAATTTTGGGGCGGTAACAACCAAGTCAAACAGTTTTCTTCAAAATGTTTACTTTTTAAAGACATCTAGAACGATGTAACCACTCGTCCTATGGCTGTACTGAAAATTTCTTCATAAATCAAACCCACCCTCAAAATATGACCTTTAGGGAACAGGTATATTCTTGGTTCTTTTTTTTTTTTGTGCGGAATACTATAGCGAAACTTTCAGTCTAAATAGCTTGCCCTAGATGTTTTTTTATCCAAAATGGCCGATAAAACTAAATTTACCCACCCAACATACACTGTTTTCTTATTTGAACTCTATATAAAATCCCGGAATTTCTGACCACTCTGTATAACCAAATTGACATTTTATTTTTAAACGTCGACCTGGCTAGTAAAAAATGAAACCATGCTTCCTTCCGCTGCCGTAGAGCCTTGAAGCCGCCCTCGGAGACAGAAAACCCGTTAAAACAATCGGACACGTCCCCTGCTATCCATGCATAGCGGAGGTACAATATGGCGATGTTGAGTGCATCAAAACGTTTAAACACATCCTGTACCGGTGAGCGATGAGGCTAATAGTTTTATAACAATTTGTGTTCATCATCGAAGTGATTATTTCAATAACTCTGTCATGCCAGTGATAGGTCTAATTGTGATGTACATCTGCACGCCCTCGCACCCACCTGGTTACAATACTTTCGCGCACATCGGTTTTAGTCGTTAGATCTTGGTCGGCACATTTGGTTCTCTATTCAGTGTTTACATTATGTACGTCCAAATTGGTATATTTGTTAGAAGGTTGTACCGCAGGGATGTGTTCAGCCAACTAATAGCCCAGTCGGTGTAGGTTACAACTACCAGTAATTTGCATACGGCTGATTTTTTTTATAAGTACCTTAAAGTATGTAGATTAATAAAAAAATATATACCAGTCTATCGATTTCCCAAAGTCGAAAAAAGAAATCGAAAAACTTTTTTTTTCTATATTTCGAGCTGGGATGAAGATAAATAAAAATAAAAAATACTACCGTGTAGGGGAAGTATTTTTCAATAAAAAAGGTCATATGTATTTCTGTCGTCCGAGCAATGGTTTGTCTGGAAAAATTCTATAATGCAGGTATGTATTTTGCAGCAGGGGAAATCACTAAAAGTTGAAATCTCATTCATATATGAAGCGTTGGCTCATTCTAAATTGGCTGAATTTTAATATATCGAATTGAAACTTGACATAGGAGTTAAAATATACATTTTAAACATTTATGCTGAGTCTCAGCTTGTTATCTTGAAAATGACCCGATCTAGAGCCACTTGACTTATCAATGGGTTTCTCGATTTTAGGAGTACCGGATCCATCATTTTACCGGAGACGAAAAAAATACATATGGCCTTTATTGAAAAATACTTCCTCTACACGGTGGTATTTTTTTATTTTTATTTATCTACATCCCAGCTCGAAGATGTTTTTCGATTTTTTTTTTCGACTTTGGGAAATTGATAGATTGATAGGTAAACTTGTTTTAATGTTAATCTACATACTTTAATGTACTTATAAAAAAAATCAGCCGTATTGTAAATTACTGGAACTTATTACCTTATTACTGGAAATAAGGTCTACCTGTTTTCCTGTTCCGTGAATTATTTTTAATTCTGCAATGCTCGGAGATAATACAGTAGATTGTCATTAGGTCAAAATAAAGAAAAACCCTTCTATAAACACTTCCTTCCGTAAACATCAGTTTGTTTTTTTGAAATAAAAACATCTTTAGGCACACCGAACACTTTCTGGATAGGTAAAATATTCGAACTCGCGATACGCGTCTTAAAGACACTTTTGATTTCGTCGATGATGTCTTCTTCTTCACCGTTTCACACACGTACTAATATAAACGAGAAGTTTATTGCAACAGCTGATCGTAAAAGAAGAAGAAATAGGCAGTGTTAAATTCAAAGGCGAAAACTCAATAGCTGTATGAATTTAGTCACGTCACGGCCACGATGAAATGGACATTTTGTTTCCTCATTTTGTAAAATTTTTTAATTAATGTACTTGGTATTACCACTAAAATGGACATAGTGCTTCCTCATTTTGTAAAATGTTTAAAATTAACGTACTTTGTAATACCACTAAAATGAACATAACTCTTCCTCATTTTGTAAAATGTTTTAAATTAATGTTTTTGGTAATACCACTAAAATGGACATAACGATTAATCATTTTGTAAAATGTTTTAAATTAATGTACTTGAAAATACCACTAAAATGGACATAATGCTTCCTCATTTTGTAAAATGATTTAAATTAATGTACTTGGTAATACCACTAAAATGGACATAATGCTTCCTCATTTTGTAAAATGTTCCAAATTAATGTACTTGGTAACACCACTAAAATGGACATAATGCTTCCTCATTTTGTAAAGTTTTAAATAATGTACTTTGTAATACCACTAAAATGGACATAATGCTTCCTCATTTTGTAAGTTGTTTTAAATTGGTGAATTTTTGATACCCCTAAAATGGACATAATGCTTCCTCATTTTGTAAGTTGTGTGAAATTAGTGTACTTGGTGATACCTCTTAAATGGAATAATGCTTTCTAATTTTGTTGCTAACTTGGTTGCTATGCATTAAAGAAACGTGCTTTGTTTCAGTATAGGCCTAATCTAAAATAATGTTGTTAAACTTTTAATACAAATAAGCCGTTTAACTTTCATATTTAACAACCAATATTAAAATTTTAATTAACCAAACATTTCTCGTATAATTTCAAGAAATCTGTGTTCAGTACAGAAGTGAAAACTATAATGAATATAAATAGGTTTAATCAAAAATTGGTTCATTATTTTTATCTTGTCCAATTTGAAATTGAAACATAAAAATAACATAAACATGATTGTCTTTTTAAAATGTTTTAATTGGAAGTTGTGATACAGCGAATCACACACAGCTGCAGTGGCACCGGAGTACCTAATTGATTGATATTGGAGAACTGACTGATTTATTTTGTATATTTATATGTTTTTGTTTTGATTTTGTTTTGTTTTGTTTTTTCTTTTTTATTACAAACCAACTACCTAAAACTGGTTGAGGTAATTGGTATAATTTCCAAGAATGTAAGGAGAATTGTAATGCAAGATCTGGAAATAAACCATTATTATTATTATTATTTAGATAGCTTTAAATGGGACAAGATAAAAATAATGATCAAATTACAGATTCAATCAATATAGCCAACGATTTATGGCAGTTTTCAATTCTGTCGGCTGCTTTTTTTATTCAATAATGTATATCTGTAAAACGGCTTAAACGATCGAGTTGAAATTTTGCGTTACCCATCAATGTAAAAGCCTAGTTTGAAAATATTTTTAACTTCCAATAATCCAGGCGGTATTTTAAACGTTTTAAATACGAATAACTTAAAATATGTAAATTTGTTGGCCATTTTAAATGTTAGTTGACAGTTGAAATGTATTTTTTCGCAGCTGTGTTTTGAAAGGAAACTAAACAGAGCATCCCCGCATGAACATGGATGCGTCACCACGAGCAATATGTCTATATAATCAATGGACTGATCTGAATATTTAAATATGCTGGTAGACCAGGCCAGGTGGTGCGGTCTATTATCAGTCATTGCTCGCTCGTGCCGTCAGCTGGTATGTTGGTAAACATATTAAAGAGCAATACTGCATGCTGACGTCACAGTTTAAATAGAAACCAAGTTTACGTTAATTACATAGTATCGTTGTTATCGTCGTTCGAGGTCTTTGCCCTGTGTGTGGTAATGGTAATACGATAAGCTAGCTTTAAAGCGTGGTTACACAATACGAGATGCTGACATGACGGTGGACAGCTACTGCGCATGTGCACTCGCGTGACAGTAGCTCGACTCGCCTTGTCCAGTCACACAAGTGCGAGCTGCTGGCGTGAAAGTAGACAGCTACTGCGCATGTGCACTCGCGTGACAGTAGCTCGACTCGCCTCGTCCAGTCACACAGGTGCGAGCTGCTGGCGTGAAAGTAGACAGCTACTGCGCATGTGCACTCGCGTGACAGTAGCTCGACTCGCCTCGTCCAGTCACACAAGTGCGAGCTGCTGGCGTGAAAGTAGACAGCTACTGCGAATGTGCACTCGCGTGACAGTAGCTCGACTCGCCTCGTCCAGTCACACAGGTGCGAGCTGCTCGCGTGAAAGTAGACAGCTACTGCGCAAGTGTATTCGCAACTTTTCAGTAGCGGTTTCGAGCAATGTTGTCGCAAAATACACGACTGACACAGTTCATACCGTAATAAAAGCGGTTACAAAAATACAGTGCGCTGAAATTCTTCAAGCGCTGTACAAAAAAAATAAGAAAAACATAACGATTTATGCAAAGTAAAAGGGAAATATTTGAAGGACTATACAACGAAGATCCCCATTTAACTATTTTTTGTTTTAACCGTTACTCGAAACACAAAAAACATATGCAGCAACAAAGAATGTACCCAGCTTGAATCCGGGCTTACGAGCTACTGTCGATACCGTTCGAGTTGAAGTCCAAGTCGTATGCGAGCTGATGCTTGTAACGTGGTAGTGGAAGGCGAGAGGCACGGACCGCACATGACAGTAACTAGTATAATGTGGTCACACGGGGCGAGTAGCTGCACTGGAGTAACTGACAAGGTCAGCTCGGATGTAGGCTACTAGTGTAAAATACACTGGAGAAGAGTTACGTACCACAAGCAGTCTGTCAGTTTTAATAAAAGCATATTCTATAGTCTATCAAAAACCATCGGAACGGTCAGATAAAGTCCGAAATGTAATACAAAATTGAGGTTTTCGTTACAAATAAGCTTGGCCGCCGTATTGAAAAAGTGGTTGATGTTATCACATTTTGAAAATCATCAATTTAGTCAAAATAAACAATCCTTTGAAATAAGAGGTTAAACATTTTTCTATCTTGGTTGGAAGCACAGAAATCCAGCCATTCTGATACATTTTTGATGCACTGTGCACTGTGTACTCAGTATCAAGTTCCGGCAGTGTGTACACCCAACTGCTATCCTCAGACAATCGTAAACACATCTGCGGACTCATAGTCCTCCTATAAAGGGTACCTAATAAACACGATTATGAAAGGATCATAAGTAAATGATTCAGGCTATTTAATTATTTGGGGTTGGAATTCTGTTTTACAAAACAACGAAATTGGTAACAGTATTGAAAAAAATCTTATGAATAAGATTTTATTAAATTACATAATATTTAGTCTTAAATTATACAGCTATTGGGTAATTAGTCACTAAGTGAAGCTGGTAGAGAACCACGTACAATCGTAAGAGGGCAAAGAGTCCAGCTTCCAATTAGAAAAGGACTCTCTGTCATACAGTAGGTATGGTTTTTGACCACGTGCACACTATCCTGGGATATTTTTTGAACCTATTTTTTACAAAGGTTGAAGAGCACTGTGGAGACAAATTCACAATGATTGAATGAAACACCGAACCTCAAATAGAAGGAACAAAAAACCATAAAAAAACAAATTTAATGAAAAGTTATGTTTAATGTACTACCGTAATGCACATTTCAATGACATAGTCATCATCCTCAGGGGGCTTTAACACTATTGAACCAAACTATTATTTTTACAATATTGAAAAATCGAAAAATGTATTTTTATACCGAGAATATATAAAATTTCGTTTTGGAAAAAAATTATAGTTAAAAAATCAACAATGAATTTCTCAGTCGTCTAGGTTGGAAAACAAAGCCAAAATGAACACAAATAAATTTTTAGCTTGGTAACAAAAAAACGTAACAATATCTTCGGGTCAAAACTGACCCAAGATGGTCGACTATCCTCGCCACCCCTCCCCTATGATTACATATATGCAAAGGTTGCTGCAGAAACAACCAGTCACTAATTAATGTATAACTATCCAGTAAAGATGAATTACCCAACGTTAGCAGCTTAGGGCTGTTTCTATCCCCCTCATAGCTTTGTTTTACCTTATGAAAATTGTAATAAACTTTTTAACATAAATTGATCGGTATGTGATGGTTACACACCAAATTTGAAAGATTTACATAGAACCTTCTCATTCACTAACTCGTCAATTTAAAGACGTACTTCCCGTTGAAGTAGAGACTTGAAAACTGGCGAGATGTTAGGTCTACGGTAGAAGAGCGTTACAATTGAAAAAGGGTTGATCCCGGTCTAGGAACATTTACCGTGAATTCAAAGCGAAAAGAATAATTCCATCTAAATAATCCAACAAAGTGTTTTTGCAAGACCAATACTGGTTGTAAAGTAGCATTAGTAGGCCCTCCCCACCCCCCAAACAAACCAAACAATATCCCAAAAAAGGAACCGCGAAAGTGGTAACCCATCAGAAGAGCTTGGGTAGAGCTAACAGCTAGAATCTCTTAAAATATCGAATTTTCTAAGAACATTTAGGAATCCCCATCCTGTTCAAACCAGAGTCTACTGTAATTCTTGTATTTAATTTGGTGCACTGTTGTGTTGCATTGTTCTGCGCATGGCCATTCTTAAACCTACATAAAAGGAAAAGACAATTTCAAAACACTAACTAACTGCTATCCTGGTGATATATTCGTCACTATTATAACATTTCCGGACGTAATTAATTAATTCTTCCACAAGTTCTACACTGTGCTCCATGTCTAATAACAACTAGTAAACACAACATTGCTAATGTAACAGCTGATTTAAACGACCTAGAGAAGAACAAAGCACCTGCCGAGGACAGGAAGTGACCGATTTAAAAGACATTGAACCGGAAACTTGTAAACGTAATAAGTGTGAGTTGCTTTCCATTTCATTCTTTAAAAGTCCTAAAGCCTCGTTTACACGTGCCGAGTAGATGGCCGAGTACTGGGCCCAG
>JAGFPH010000841.1:33869-49282 GCA_018207615.1 Philaenus spumarius
TATTCTGACACATTCTGCAACATTCTACAATATTCTATAACATTCTGGCACATTCTAAAAAATTCTAGAACATTCTGACACATTCTACAATATTCTAGAACATTCTGACACATTCTACAATATTCTAGAACATTTTGACACATTCTGCAACATTCTACAATATTCTAGAACTTCTGACACATTCTGAAACATTCTACAATATTCTATAACATTCTGCAACATTCTGTTTGGAACATTCTGGAAGCTTCTAGAACATTGAGGAACATTTAGGCCAGTCTCGGCCATTTAATCACTCGATACCCAGCAGCTTTACCGACTTCTTATAAGAAGAAGATAGGGTGACCATCTATATTAAAATACTTTCTACATCAACTCCTTTAAATGTGAGTGTACGTCGGTGAGTAACAAAGCAGTATAGCGCATGCGTATTGGTATATTGTTTGATTTATTCGTTAACATATAACAGCTGATTTCGTCCACCAGATTTATTACCTTCAACAACTATGAGAACCATTTAATGTCATGTTTACAACTTTTAGGTCAAGTTTTGTGCTGTTATTATAGAAATAACGTATATATTATATTATATTATATGTCACTCACGTACGTACGGACGGGCGTACACTCGTTCTTATACGAGTTGGTGTTTTTTTCTGGTGCGTAACTAATTAATCTGCCTGTGATTTTTCACACTAGTTTGTACACTGTAAACATTTTAAAACTAGTCACCTAAACTAACCTAAAACACAAACCCGAACCGTCCCAAGACATTATGGAGATTATACTACAGTAGTATCATCACTCCTTGAAACATTGTTCATTAGTAGTTTAATCAAAATGAAGCATTATGCTACTTACTGTTACTGGAGGTAAGTTTCCCCGTAAAACTGGTTCCACCTCCTGCAAATACAAATTACAATTACTAATTAAATCAATGTTGTGTTACTACAGAACTATAATTACTTTTACTATCGATATTTACTAACCAACTGAAACAGATACTGAAGAAAAATCAATACGATCCATCCCAGTACATGGGCTTGTCAAATCTATTCAATACACAAAATACTTAGTACAGTTTCTAAGGTAAGTCTTACAATTTTAACGTTAGTAACAAAAAAGATACTCTAAACGCAAAAAATGAAATGAAATTACATTATTTTACATTTTTGTCCGAAAGAAAAATCCCTACATGGGCTTAGGCCTGTGTGTAGGTAATGAGTTGGCTGCTTACATGCAATGCGATCAAAACTATTATCATGACAGACTTGGTCATTTTATATAGCTTATTTCTATTATTGTGGCGCTGGCAGTGTAGTAGTAATATACAGTTTCAGAGAGGGAAAGCCAAGAGTTTCAAAACTAATAAGACGAGAAGAACAAAATAATAATAACAACACGACAAAATAAATACTGGTAATTTAAAAAAATTAAGTAAGCCAGGTTGATTTTGTAACTATACCCTTTGATGTTCTCATATTCACACATACATTTACATATATCCACAGGAATCCACACATAATATATTCACACATACATGTAATATACAATCATATACATTAAACACAGATATACACTCGAAGATATACATCCATATCCTAACACCCGCAATCAATCCCGGGGCTATACGAGTGCTGAAGTTGGTCACATTAATGAATTAGCAATAAAAAGCCCTACTTTCGACCACTAAATTTGATTTATCTCCGTTATTTATGACTCACATTTTTTTAAACGATTTGACGTTGGATTGATCTTAAAATAGTCTACAAATTTTGTTAATTTACATTTTTTACTTTCTCCCCCTATACCATAGTATATGGATAAAGTATTGTATTCGTCAAAATTTTCGAGTTTGAGTTTTTTGTGGAAATATCCGTTTTGGGTCCCCCTGAACCTAAAAAAGTGGTTTTCGGAGTGATGTCTGTGTGTGTGTCTGTGTGTCTGTGTGGATGTTAACAGACCTAGAGCCTAAACCAGTCGTCCGATTTTGATGAAATTTGGTATGGAGGTACTAATCCACGGTATCTCCAGGCGTTTTTTTCCTTTTTGTGAATTTTTTATTTTTAAGGGTAATTTTCCCATAAAAACCCCTAAAATAACGGAAAAATCAACTTTTCTCAAAAACGGCTCTAACGATTTAGATTAAAATTGTATAGTTTATTAGAGACCTAAAGTACTATAAACTATAAAATTTTAATCAAAATCGTTCGAGCGGTTTTTGAAAAAAAGTTGGTTTTTCCGTTATTTTATGGATTTTTATGGGAAAATTACTCTTAAAAATAAAAAATTAAGTTCCTATAATGAGGGAGAAAGTATGTGTCAGTTTCCTGATACCGTTTATTTTTTGTAAAATTTATAGTTTTCAAGATATTTAAAAATTTTCAACAGCCGCCATCTTGAAACGCATAGCTACAGAAACACAAATTGTTTAAGTAAAATGTACCCTATTTCGAGTAATACTCATACCGTTTCATGATTATATGTTTAACAGTTTCTGAGATATTAAGGTATTTGTAATAATCACTTACAGACGGACAGACAAAAAATAGATCGAGATAGGACACATGTTATATTGTATTATTTGCTTATTTTTAGCTGACAAATAACCCCGTAAAGTTTCGGACAGTCGAAGCTGGACATCCTTTATATTTAATCTGTCTGATTTTTTACAGGGGCTCGCTAGTTCCTACAATAGCATCTGTTATGGTTTGCATTTTGACTCACTAATTTGTCACCAACATGAAGCCATACATTTTGCATTCACGTAGGTAATGAGTGAAAACTTGTCACACAATTTTACTTACCAGCAACATAACTCGACAGTTTTTCAAACATTCAAAATCACCGACAATATTTATCTTGAACCAAATCAAACTGTCGCCGTCAGGGTTAACGTACCGTACACAACATGTGTTCCACTCGTTCGTCTATGAAATCATAAACAATGCCTTACAAATAATATTTGTCGAACTCGTTCGAGTTGTCAAGATGGCAACGATAAAAACGAACGCGTGATGATGACAATAATGACGCAAACCCCTTATCGAGCAAACATCTCTGCGCGTGCGCCCAGGGCATGCGCTGTAATACAACAAACGTCTGGGCCTGCATCTGCGGCTGCGCATTGTACCGGTATTTTGTTGCCATTACGACTATTTGAAAACAAGTCGAGTATGTTATTGTAGTTGTAAGTTGAGTGTGTACAGATGTTGTTTAATTGTTTGTTCATTACGCTTGATGTGGGGAGTTAAAAGTCAATTTGTTTACAAGTTCTTGTTACGGTTTAAAACGACTGTCAAATAATTGCGTTAAGGCTATGTTGCATCTACAGAAGAAGAAACCTTGTTACTATAGTGCAAGGCCTACCATCGGTAGAACTCATTGATCGTTTTCGAGATATAAATTATTTTCTGTCTGATAAACGTAAAAATAAAAATTTCCAACGTTCAAAAACAACATAAAAAATAACCATTTTGGATGTCGCCAAAGTTCGAAGTGTAGGTTTACGCCACCCGTTTGTATCCTTTCCTTGCGTTATGACTCTGTTTTCTTCTAAAAACCGAAGGGAAGTGGAAGTGATAGGTTGTCCGAACTGTCCGTTTTGTCATCCAGCATCAGTCTGTCCGTTAGTACCGCCAAGTCTTGAAAAAAGATCGAAAAAAATAAAACTTTTGAAATAGCGAAAACGGCGGGTGTCAACAACACCACTGGTGCATAGCTGTTGTATCTAACCTTCCTTCTTTCTGAAGGACCCGGCTTCCGTTTTACCGGACGCTTGTTGCGTTATCTTCCTTCCCGCGAAACGGAGAGAAAACGTTAAGAGTCTGCTCCAGTAAACGAGAAAGCAACCGGAAACGCAACCGCTTCTCCCTATACCCCTATCTAAACAGTGCAATTTCTTACAGCTGAACGCTTTGACATTGCCTCATTTCAAACCATTTCATACGTCTATCTTTTGTAATTGAGTGTTAAAAAAAAACTGAATATTCTTCATAAAATTTCGGATCCGGCTTGCAAAATATTATTGATTATTAATTTTTTATTGTGTAGGAAAAAATTTCAAACTTTGTACTTACAAAATGTCAATTACATAACAAATCAAAAGCATTTAAAAAAATGTAAATTGCAAGACGGATGCGTATTGTGACTGTGCTTAAAATGAGACCTTGCAAACAATTTTATGATAAAAAGTAAGCGAAATAAATGGTTTGAAATTTAACATTGCTCTTATGGGATAAAAATCCAAGATGGCCGCCACTACAGCAGACCCTTAAGGAAACACAACCGGATAATTATAAAACAGGAATTAATGTGTTGGCAATGTCAGTTAACCGAAAGGTTACGCAACGGAGGGTGTAAACCTGCATCCCTTTTAACAATATCCCGAAAAATAATTGGGAAATATTTTGTTCCAAACACTGTTTTTTAGTGAATTTCCATAGGAAAAATGAGCTATTGCAGTGTCCCTTATGGTAAGGCCCAAGGTTGGGAGTAGCAAATGAGCACCGATTATGGTCCACAGAACACGTTTTGGGGTGTCATTAAAAAACCATATACATATATGTGGTCGCACCGCATTTAAAGTCCGATTTGGTTCAAATTTGATGCACATGTTGGTTGTCTACGTCGCTCGAACGAGTTCGTTAGCCAAAAAAATCCAACAATCGAAAATACGTTTTTTGACCGGAAGTAACTATTTTTTTAGATTTTTCCTACGAGAATGAATTTGTTTTTGAGTTTTTTCTACAAATGTAAATGAAGGATATTATTCTGCACATTTTGTTTTTATAGCGCGCTTGGTTCCTACACAATCGATCAAAGCGTAAAATACCATAGAAGGAACCGGTTCAAAGCCATGTGGTGGATTCTACCGTGGGGTTGGCGTGCGAAGCACGCAATGCATTGTGTACTGAAGATACTCCCAATACGGGGGTTGGCGTGCGAAGCACGCAATGTTTTGTGTGTTGAAGATTCCCCCAATATTCGGAATGGCGTGCGAAGCACGCAATGCATTGTGTATTGAAGATAAACCCAATATGCGGAATGGCGTGCGAAGCACGCAATGCTTTGTATATTGAAGATAATCCCAATATGTGGAATGGCGTGCGAACCATTTTGCAGCTATTCAGCACCGTCGTGAATAGACCTATTTCCCAAATTGTTGGTTGAAACCCTAAAACATAGGCCTATAAACTTAATTTTTGAAATTTGATCAACTCACGTCAGCGGTTCAGCTGCGTGGTCGATTTTTTAACTATGTGTAGTGTAAACGTCGCGTCGGTGTGAGAGAGAGATGCAACACTAGAGGGCGACAACCGAGAAACTCTCTCTCGCACTCACATGAAAGTATAATAAATATATAAGTTACAGTTATAAAAACAAACCTTTAAAACAAAATATTTCCCAATAACTCTTCGGAATATTAAAGATGAATATTGTTAAGATTAGCTAAGAACTTTTGCAACGTCCAAGATAGCAATTTTTAATACTTTTAAACGTTGATATAAAATAATTAGTACCTCAAAAACGAGAAATTTTAGAGAAAATTTGCAAGGGGCTAAACTGGACCAAACAACATAAACAAATTTGTTTCGTGGAAAAATCAATATTTCAAATTTGTTTAAAACAATGTTAACAATGTTGTTGGCAACCTGCGGGATATGTTAAAAAGGGTTCATTTTGCACAAGACTTCGCAAACAAATCGAATAATAATAATTTTCTAGTTGAAGCGAAGATGTAGGCCTACCCCTTGACTCAAACACTATTTACAAGATTTTGATAAAACTGCTATTGATGCCATAAAATTGGTCAAGTTTGATCGTACTTTAGCTGTTTCTTTCAAGCATTTTTCTACGTACTGATGTATACTAATGCTTCCTAGTGTCGATTACAATTGCCTGGGGTTGCGAAAATTAATTAATACTATTGTTCCAAAGACAAAGCCAGGCCTTCACTGAATACGTCTACCTCTCTGTTCCGTCTGTCTGGAGCTCCGACTGTATAGAATACAATTGTACCGTACTTTCTTATGATTCAGGAAACAATCTCTTCGGTTTTACCATAAACCTTTCAGAAATTTATCCGCTTCACCAATAATAAGTTATAATATTAGTCTGATTTTGAATTTTTAAATTAGGCGTTTGAGGTCATCTTAGTGTACTACATTTCAATAGCTTTCAATACATGCATTTAGTCCGGAAAACAGCTGATTACAGATGTGACCAATAATATAAACAGCTGATTTCATTTCATGTCAGTAGAGACTAGCACGTAATGAAATCAGCTGTTTCTTACACTGTAAATAGTGTGGCGTAACTTTTCACCATTTATGGTGTTCAAATGTCACCCAAAAATGTCAATAACACACCTTATAGGTGTTTTGAGTAACCTTTACACCATAAGGGTGAAATGGTCGACCTAAGGGAGTATGAATTACACCCCAAAGGTGTGATAGGGATGTAAATAGGTGATAAGGTGATAGAATACTCTTTGAGGGTGTATTTAAATGGTATTAAATTGCACCCATTTGGTGGAAGGTCTCATCTATTGGTGTAAATATCCCAGCTAGGGTGAGAAGGTTTAATCCCAAAGGTGCAACGATGACGGCAAAGGTGAAAATAGGGTGTTCATTTAGTAAGAAAGGGCGCATGCTCAGTGAGAATAAAATTGACTTTGTATGGAACACGGCTGAAAGACGGAACTTGAGGTTATGAAATGATGGAATAGGGAACGGTGTAGTAAAAAAAATCTACTGAGACGTAGACGCTTGGAATATTGGCAAGGTAAGTATCTAACCTGTAATCTTTTCCTTCTATGCATATCGACTGTGTTTTTATGATAAAGAGGTAAAGTAAACATAACACTACTCATTTCAAACATAAATATAAGTAACAAAAAAAGCTCAAACAACTGTTTAATTTTTTTTAAGTTTTCAGAAAAACTCGAAATTTGCGACGTCTGCATTGATATAGTATGATATCATATAGTAGACCTTTCACATGTTATTCTAAAGTCTCGCCAATACAAACTATACAGACTAACTTTGTACCGAGCTAAGTAATTATAAACATCTCACGAATACAAACCATACTGACTCACTTAATTAGAACCAAGCAAACTTCCTATAACCACTCCTAGATGGCGCTGACAAACTATCTTTTACTTTACACGGAATATTTATACCGGTAGTAAAGTAACTGAAGTTTTGTTAATTTGTCAGTTTTCTTTCATGAAGCCGTAGTCTAGTGGTAACGAAGCGTCTTTCTGATCACAAGATGCCGAGTTCGAATCTAGGCTAGGGAGACCAGATATCTAATCATATCTGTGGTTTGAGGGTAGGAGGGCGGAAGTAAAGCAAACTGTGGTAATGGCTCGCTTCCAAGCTGACGGGATATGACTAGATATCTGGTCTCCGGCTGGGGCTGTTTTGCATAATTTTACTAAAAAATTTATATATATATATATATATATATATTTACTAAAAAAAAACCAGGAAAAAAGTACTAATGGAACGTATATATTAAGCGATAAGCTTAAGGCAGTGTAAGTGAACATCTATTTTAATGTTAATCTCGCCCGCAAATGTTTATATTAAATTAATTTGTACAGTATTAGCAAATATTTTAAATATTACACCCAGATAGTGTAACTAGAGGGAGAATATTACACCTAAGGGTATAATTATAACACCAAGAAGGTGTAACTAGAATGAGAATAAATATGGAAGAAATATTACACCTTACAGGGTATAAATATTACACCCAGAGTGAGCTAAATTTACACCATAATGGACTTGAGTTACACCTTAGGATATTTTGGGAACTTACACCCTTAAGGTGGATTGTAACACCAATGGTTGAAACAAAGCACCTATCAATTACACCTTGGGGTGGCTCCTACAGCTGCCACCTTTAAGGTGTAACTGCACACCTTTCTTTTTTACAGTGTAGGAGCATTTGTTTATAACAAACTATAATAAACGGTACCAGATAACTGCCACATACTTTCTCCCAGTTGAAACTTTAAACCTTCCCAAGAGTAGCGTAGGAGGTGATTATTTAGAATTGCAAAAGTAGGAAAATGTTACCATGGAAAATATTAGATGCATGTAACACATCGATATTATATTATTATATTAATAATATTGTTATTAAAACTATTCGATCGATTTCGAACAAATTTGCACCAAACATGCCAATTAGGCCTGTATAGATGCACGAAAAAAGGTTTTGAAAAAAAACCCGTTTTTGGCCAAAAACCCCAAAAATCTGTTATTATTATTATTACATAAAAGAGAATTTTTAGAAAGATGCAGTTTTCTGCATATGGTAGGGTACATAAAGGGCTACAAATAAGGCAAATTTTATCAAAATCGTTAAAACCGTTTTTGAGAAATTTAGATTTTTCTCATTTTTTTGAAATTTTTGGGGGTAAAACCCCTTAAAAATCAAAAATTTGAAAAATTTTAAATAACGCCTGGAGATATTCTAGAACTACACCTACATACCAAATTCCATCAAAATCGGACCGTTGGTATGGTCTCCAGCTCTGTACACATCCTAAGAGACATACGGACAGACATAAAAAAAACACACTTTTTGGGTTCAGGGAGCACCAAAGCAAATAATTCTACTAAACAATTTTTTGGGGTTCAGGGAGCACCAAAACAGATAATTCCACTAAAAATTCAAATTCGAAAATTTGGACGAAAACAATTCTTTCTCCATATACTACGTATAGGGCTGAGAAAGTAAAAATAACCTCAACACTTTCACTTTTCACATAGTACAATTCAAGATGCGTTTTGACGAGGGATATAATAACATGGTATGAGAAGAAGACGATATAGAAATGGAAGCTATTGAACTATCGTTAAACTTACTGTCTGATAAGTCTAGACACAGGTATGAAAAAGAATACTCTAATTTTTGTAAATGTCGCAAGGAATATAAAGTTGAAACTGCCACTTACAATGTTCTTTTACTGCATATATCTCGACGATCCAAAAACGTATACAGAATGATTCAGAACTACACGGCAAGTCTCGGTAGCTCATTCTATAGCTAAAAACAAGAAAAAAAGGTCATATAAACATATGTGTAATAATTGGTTTGTTCAACCCGGCATCCCATACCAACACAGTAAACACAACAATATTGTATGTACATTTGCTGTTATTATCTCTAAATTAGATATTATCCTTCATCCGATTTTTTGACATTGAGACCATCCGATAAAGAATCAAAAGGGCTACAAAAAACGTGTCTTGACATTTTTTGTTAAAATGTACGTTTTTCGAGTCATTTAGGTTTGAAATTTTCCAACAGCCGCCATTTTGAAACGCATGATTGGATGTAACGCTTATTTTTCTTGAGATAGATGAATGTTAGGTTAAACTTCGCGCCAAGTTTGAACTCAATCAGTCAAATATTTCTCTAGATATGAATTAGTTTATAAAGAAAACAAAATGGCGGAAATCTGGAAACTAAGCGTTTTCGGGCCTATGTTTGTATGAACTTTCTTTTCTTATTTTTAGCTGTAGAATGAGCTGCCGAGACATTGTAGTACTGAATCACCCGAGTACATTTGCTCTAATTTTTTTTATGTAGTAGTGAAATGTAAAATATCGTACGAGACTCGCCCGAAATGTTTTTCCCGGACTTGTAACATAATATACTATTTAATATCAGATGCACAGCAGTCTATTAGTATATCGCATACACTGAACTGATACGCTGAACTGAAACCATAAGTTTCAGCGTCTGCTAATGACCCGCTAACCCTTACTTTGAGCACCATCCATACACGAGCGCACGAGACAACTTTTATATTTATTTATTACTTATTTATTACATCCAAAAGACATATATGTGTATAGGCTTCGTCCAACATAAATTAAAATGAAAAATATACAGACACAATACAATTTACTTAAAGATAAGAATTCCTAACTATTAAAGGGGGAAATAAGCAATAAAATTTAAAATGCAGTTAAAAAAGAATTATACAATAGTTGATTAAAAAAATATAATATTCATGATTTAAATAGAATATGCCCACTTAATATAAATACTACAACAATTTATAACAATTAATTGTATACCAATCACATTTTGAACAAAAACAAATAAAAAATAATTTAAAACAATCATCGGCTGCAACTAACCTTCAATTTAATAATGGAGAACACATCCATGATTTCAAGGCCGGCTATAGTACACGCAGAACTTCTCCAGCTGTCTGTTTGTAAAAAGTAAAATATCCGGCAAATTTTTAATTTTATCTGTGGGAGTTTATTTATCAGTCTAACACCAGCTTGGGAAGGAAGTTTGGTCTGTGCTGTCTAGCAAGATAATTACAAGATATTATTTATTTTGGATATGATCACATTTACATTTAAAGTAGAGTATCACCTCGAGTGTATAATATACTCGGAAGTGTAACAACTCCAAGATCTTTAAAAGCAACCCTACATGACTCAGCTTTTTTAGGTTGTAGGACGGAGAGTCCCCGGGTAATCCGCACAAGGGTCGATCGTAAAATATTTGAGCGAAGCTGGACCGAGGGTCCCCAGCCGATCCCTCATTAGCGCGGGGACCCTCGGTCCTCTCCTGCCAAGAGAGGATTAACGGCCAGGTCACTGAAATACTCCATCCTGGGCTTTACCTCTTTCCACCATGTTTATTTTGCATTATCAGTTGCATTAGAAACGTTTATAGTGCATTTCTAACTACAAACTTCGATATAATTAGAATAAAAAAAAACTAGAGGACTAACCTAAACTGTTTAATCACAGTATGTTGCCGATAACAGTATAATTGTATTCCGCATCCCCTGAAATATTACAAGTTAGCTACTTGCAACATACAAGACGTTTTCAGTTTAAAAAAATCAAAAGGACAACGATTTTAAGCACCAGGCGAGCTTTTATTGCTGTCCCTTGTCAACCTTCTTCAAACCCCATCCTAATCCTATAAGTGCGAGAGCGGACCGAGAGTCCCCGGTCGACCCCCATTAGTCCGGGGACCCTCGGTCCTCGCTTACCGAAACAGGTAAAGAATTTTCAGGTCATTTTTGGCCCGGGGACCCTCGGTCCGGCTCCCGATATTTGTGTTGATGCAATATGTTTATTATTGTTACTGAAGTCAAACCACTATCTCTTCTTATTTCCCGGGTGTTAACGAGTAGATTAAGTTCTTCATACGTCATAACATCAGTAGCATTGTTTTCATTACTTACAGTCTTTCGGCTAATTTGTTTTCTTTTTAATGCTACCATTTTTAACACATTGCGTTTTAATCGTTAAAAAGCCATATGCGATTTATAAATATCACAACGCTAAAAAAATCTCGGATGCAGTTCTGAAATTCTCATTACACTCGCCCAAGACTAAAATCATACGGTATTGTTCTTCGTTTTGACTCATAATTTTCAAACACTCGGCACAATGCACTGTTTATGAGACAAACTTAATGAACAAAAAATATGAAAAATGTTTCAAAAATTTATCTTGATAGTAGCAGTAGCTTTAATATTGGAAGTACAATAGCAGCAAGTAGCACGGGCAGTTATTTCAAAGTCAGTAAAATCTATGTTATTAAATCTATAATAGACATACGCTCTTTTAATTCCTAACATATCACTCAATATGATTTTTTCAATTTGTGAGGCAACATTTTCAAGTGGGTGTAACTCAATAAGTAGAAGGAAGTCTAATAAATAAATGTTTCCTTTTAAACTTTCTTATTTTTGTATGGACTTTAAGAATATGTAATAAAATGGAGTTCCTATTTAAAAAAAAAAACTTAGCGATATTATAGTCAGCTATGAAAAACGAATTTAGAACAAATTATTTCCCCCAAAACACTATACAACTTTTGTTTGAAACGTTTTTCTATAAAATGCACATATTAGGCTGTATTTAACTGTAACACTTTAATTTGATCACCCGGTATTTCGCTATATACAATTACTTATTATAATAAAAATAACGTAAACAAATTAATATAATCATATAATCATTATATAAAATTAATGATATAAAAAATGTACATCTAATGTAAATAAACTAGTATACCAAGGTGTATGGAATTTCTAATGAATAACACATTTTGCATTTCTCCCTACTGCCTTCTAAATAAAGTTTCTACTTGATTACAGCTACCAGCTGAAAGCGAACACTGAATCAAAGCAAATCGAATCTGTGTCTAGCACTGCAGTTATTAATAAGCCAAGTTCCTGTGTCCACATCTGTCCTATCCAATCTATAGTTTCCGCATGGACACAGAACTATAATAGAGATAATATTGTTCTGTGCTTTACACTATTTACCTTGACCGCATGTTTCCGGTTCCAGGCATTGGTAAGGCTGATTAGTGGAAAACATTGGCATTTCCGGGACGTGCTGAGCCTATGCGATGGAGCGTTGGACTAGTAGGAGCCCTCCCACTACCCCAACATATCAACATATTTAGTTTGGCGAAGTTGGCAACCAATTTAAATATTAAAATAACCTAACATTTTATACAAAAAGAACAAATTATAAAACTGTTTTTCTAGTTTTGGCCTATTCTTGCTAATAACTTGGTTTCTGAAACATTTTTAGATATTCGCAAACGTCAAAAAGGCTACGTTATACTTTTGCATTTTTATGTTTTTTTTTTAATTACTTTTGCCAATTCTTTAAGCTTGAAACTTCCATATATATTAAAGAACGAAGCAATATTTTAATATTAAGGGACAGAAAATACATAAACAAAACCGTAGCCTATACTTGTTCACAAAAAACTATGTTCTGGTTCCAAACAGCCCCTACGTGTAACGATATAGACATTTCGATTTCCGAGAGCGTTTTTTAAATTCATAAATAACTTTTCCAAGTAAATAACATCATAAATTCTATAATTATAAAAAATATCATACAAAAATAGTTATTTCTCAATAATATATATTTAATGACATACAAAAATCACATTTAGGACTCCGTTAATTCACTACCATCGCAACAATATCTGGAATTGTTCCTACAAAGGACTTGTTGCTTTAAAGGGCCGTGGAGAGAAAATCGGGGCCCGGAGGTGGTAACCTCTAAGGACTCATTCCCCAACCCCTATCAACTTATTTAGTTTGCTTCTTACATACATGTTTGATTTTTAAATGCCAGAATTTTAAAACTGTAAGTACATTTGCTTACAAATTTGTTAAAATAATAAAGTAAGTTATAATTTTTTTTCTTTTTAACACTGTAAGGTCTACCGCTGTTTTCACACTTCTACATACGCCACCAAAGCGTATGAAAAACTTGAGAAATATATTAAACTCTTAATAGTTGTAGCAGTGCTCTGCTCTATCTAAAGAGAAAGCAACCGGCGCCGCAACTCCAGCGCTTCACCCTATATAGAAAAATGACCATGTGTCGGAATAAATTAGAGACAAGCTGAATTTTTGTTAGTTGTTAAAACTCACTAATAGGTACATTTTCCCAAAATTCCCCGCCCCTCCCCCTTGTGCTAACCCCTCCCCCCATTTGAACTTCATTTTCCAAGCGTTTAGGTTTTGCTTCGTATCTCCGTTGTTAATATCCCAATACGTAACTTCTATATGTCATTTTTTCCATTAAGTGATTGTAATAGAGGTAACCCAAACAGCGGAATTTCTCATAGCTGAGCGCTCTGACATTGCATCATTTAAAATCATTTTATAAATCTATATTTTGTAATTGCGTGGTGAGAAAAAAGAGGCATTCTTTATAAAATTGGAGATCCAGCTTGCGATTTACTTTTAACTGTTTATTTTTACTTTCTCCACCCTATACATAGTGTATGGAGAAAGAATTGTTTTCGTCCAAATTTTCGAATTTGAATCTGTTTTGGTGCTCCCTGAACCCAAAAATATTTTTAGTGGAATTATTGGTTTTGGTGCTCCCTGAACCCAAAAAAGTGTCGTGTGTCTGTGTGTCTGTTGGGATGTGTACAGAGCTGGAGACAATACCAACGGTCCGATTTTGATGACATTTGGTATGTAGGTGTAGTTCTGGAATATCTCCAGGCTTTTTTATCATTTTTTCAAATTTTTGATTTTTAAGATGTTTTACCCCCCAAAAATTAACAAAAAACGATAAAAATACATTTTTTTTCAAAAACGGCTCTAACGATTTTGATAAAATTTGGCTTATTTGTAACCCTTAATGTACCCTACCATATGCAAAAAACCCGCATCTTTCTAAAAATTCTCGTTCAGGTAATAATAATAATAACAGATTTTTGGAGGTTTTTGGCCAAAAAGAGGGTTGTTTACAAAATGTTTCAAATCCTTTTTTCGTGCACTATACAGGCCTAATTGACATGTTTGGTGCAACTTTGTTCGAAATCGATCGAATAGTTTAAATAATAATAATAATATAATATGGATGTGTGTTACATGCATCAATATTTTCCATGGTAACATTTTCCTACTTTTGCAATTCTAAATAACCATCTCCTATATGCTACTCTTGGGAAGGTATAAAGTTTCAACTGGGAAAACGTATGTGGCATTTATCTGGTACCGTTTATTTATCGTGTGAGGAAAAAATTAAAACTTGGTGTTTAAAAAATGCCAATTACTGAACAAACGAACGAAATTTAAAAAGAAATTAAAAAGCATTGGATGTGTATTGTGATTGTGGTTAAAATGAGACCTTGCAAACAATTTTATGATACAAAATAAACGAAATAAATGGTTTTAAATTTAACATAGCTCTTGCGGGATGAAAATCCATGGCCACCGCTGCAGCTGACCATTAATATGTGTTTTTGTTGTCCTTTTACATCATACTACTGGGTTAGATCAGGCTGCAAAACATACATTATTTTGTTTAGTTCATTGTTAAACGGTAACCATTAAGAAAATGTCAGGGAATTAAAGGAAAACCTCCAAAATGTAACAGTAAGCCTACTGTCGTGGAAAATAAAAACGACTAGGTTATGTTAAGATTGTCTGTTCAAGTTGATCGTATCGGAAGAGTTACGTGCGGCACGAGGCCCGAACACGCACAGAGGGTCAGCCAAGATGGCCGTAGCACGCGTCACTGACGCCACGCCGGGATGAGCAGGAAAGAAGCCAAACTGATGAGAGAGATTCGATGGAATTATTCATGGCAAGGATACACACTCTGTGAGTACATGAATATTCCAAGTATCCAACAGCGGAACGTATCATCTGCCCGACACAACTGTGGTGGTTTTGTTGTCGCTAGCAGACCATTGTATTAACACGTGAACATCGAAAATTGAAGTAAAGGAGAGGCATGAAACTTCATCATTCAAAATGTACTGTGCCATGGATGTGTGTGTATGTTGCCGTTAAGCTAGGTAAAATAAAATAAACTAGGCCTAACCTAAAAAAATTGTGTTGCTAAGCTGGTCAACAGCTG
>JAGFPH010000841.1:55811-66295 GCA_018207615.1 Philaenus spumarius
CCCCAAACACCCCCCTAAAATTTCGAATTTTTTGAAACCCTTTCTTAGCGAGCGCCTATGGCCCTAGAGGAAGCTACATACCAAATTTCATTCCAATCCGTTCGGTAGTTTTGAAGAAATCGTGATTTAATAACTTTGATCCCCCAAACCACCCCTAAAATTTCGAACTTTTCAAATCCCTTTCTTCGTAAGCACCTATGGCCCTAGAGGAAGCTACATACCAAATTTCATTCCAATCCGTTCGGTAGTTTTTGAGATATCGTGATGAGTGAGTCAGTGAGTCAGTGGGTTTTGGCTTTTATATATATAGATATATATATGTTTTAGCACTCTATCGGCCGCATTTTAAGTCCGATTTGGACCAAATTTGGTACACATGTTGGTTGTCTAACTCGTTCGGACGAGTTCGTTAGCCAAAAAAATCCAACAATCAAAAGCACGTTTTTTAACTATTTTTTGCGATTTTTCCTACGAGAATAAATTTGTTTCTCTAAAAATATAAATTTAGGATGATATTCTGACCATTTTCTTTTTTTACGCGACCTTATAGCTCGCTTGCTTCCACCAAAATCGATCAAAACGTGAAATACCATAAAAGTACCCGGTTCAAAGAAATGTGATGGATTTTACAGCGGGGTTGGCGTGCGAAGCACGCAATTCTTTGTGTGTTAAAGATACTCCCAATATGCGGAATGGCGTCCGAACCATTTTGCAGCTATTCAGCACCGTCGCGTCGTGAATAGACCTATTTCAAAAATTGTTGGTTGAAATCCTAAAACATAGGCCTATAAACTTAATTTTGGAAATTTGCTCAACTCACGTCAGCGGTTCAGCTGCGTGGTCGAATTATATTGTATTATTTGCTAGTTTTGACCTGCGTAATAACAAGATAAAGTATGGTAGAATGGTTGCGGGACACTCTGTGTATAAAAAGAAGTATACACTGGGGATGTGTATGAACCAACTTGTATGTGTCTTTGCTAAATAGGGACCAAATCAGGCATAGTAAATCTTATTTATATTATTTTCATTTAAGAGGTTAAAATTTTGGAACCACCCTGAAACAACATACGATACGTTTCTTTTGTTGTGTATTTTTCCCATCAATACTTGTACTTTCATGAGTTACCAATTGTTATTTATTATGTTTAGTTTATTTTCTTTTTTTAATTATGGATATATTGTTCTTTGGAATAGTGTTTACATTGGAAGCACCAAATTTTAGTTAACAATTAATAGTTTGAATTCAATAAATTATAATATGATTTAAAAGTTTATTAAAGTGGCCGAAAAAATAATTCAAAATAGTAGTAATTTACTTTCACTATCTGAACGCTTCTTAAAAAACAACAATATTAAGAAATAGGAACCTTCAAATGGGCAAAATGCCTTGAAGGCCCCAAATTTTCTCATTCTGATGGTATAAAACATATATAGTTTAAAATTCTAAGTAGTTTGTAGTTTATAGTTCTGATAATCTTGTATACACCAACATTCTTTTGTTCTTTAGTTTTGTTTGACTGATCATTATAAGTAAGACCATATTTCTTTTGTTTTTTATCCTATTTTTGTATGTATAATACTCCTATTTTTGTATGTGTAAATCTTATAATATATTTATTTAGTTTTTATGTATTTAGTGTTACGTTGACATCAGTCTTGGCAAGTTTATTTCAGTGTTTGAACTTGGACATGTGTTTAGTTATTTTTGTATTTTGGTGACTTTTGTTTAATTATGTATAAAAAAAAGAATGATTGTTATTAATTTGTAGCAGATTGAGGAAATAAATACATTTATTTATTTATTATTTATTTATTTAATTAGCATTACAAAAGAGAGCTAAAAGTTTGCAGCACAATTGCTTCTTATGTGATACATAAACAAATTAAAACACATTACAACCCTAAAAAAATCAATATTCATTACTTTTCTCCAATGCCATGGACAGGAAAACTTTTCGGAGGGGGGCTGGAGGGGATTTTTATTTAAACCCTTTTAACACGTTCACTGCTAAGGACGCACATGTGAGCTTGACACTGAACACTATGAGCAGCGGCCGACGCAAAATGCATTGCGTGCTTCGAACGCCAACCCCATATTGGGAGTTTTTTTTTAAATAAACAATGCATTGCGTTCTTCGCACTCTAACTCCCGTAATGAGTGGCTTTTCAATACACAATGCATTGCGTTCTTCGCACGCCAACTCCCGTAATGGGTGTCTTTTCAATACACAATGCATTGCGTATTTCGCACGCCAACTCCCGTAATGGGTGTATTTTCAATAAAAAATGCATTGCGTTCTTCGCATCCCAACCCCCGTATTGGGAGTATTTTCAATAAACAATGCATTGCGTTCTTCGCACGCCAACTCCCGTAATGAGTGTATTTTCAATACACAATGCATTGCGTTCTTCGCATGAAAACCCCCGCATTGGGAGTATTTTCAAAACGCAGTGCATTGCGTGCTTCGCTCGCCAATTTTACGCCTATGTGCTATGGTCACATCAGCTGTAAAATATTAGTGATTATTACGTAGAAATAAGGTTAAAAAATAAAGTAATTTCTACTCATTTAGGCTATAAATATAAAAAATAAAAGGTCAGCTTCTAGCATAGGAAATACGAAATTTGCGTAGCAGTGAACGCATTAAACACCAATTTCCATGCTTATTTTTAAAATTTTGATATAGTTACCCATGTAAAATATTATAGGATGTAAGGATGATTTTGTTTTGTTTGAGTACAGTATTTTTGTTGAACCTTCATAGCTTTCTTATTTAATAGATCAGATCAAGCTCACAAGAGAGTAAGGCTGTAACCTACTGCATCCATGTGTATTGTACGTTGTAGTTTAATCAAGTAAATCTAAATATCCAATGCACAATGATGTAAAATATGTTGTTGGATCCTCTGTAGTGTTGTTTATTTTGTAAATTAGCTTGCACTTTTCAAACCTAGTATTAATTTTTACTGCTAAATATCGGGATTTTGACTCCCTAACTCCCCCCCCCCCCTTGGCTTCTGCCTTCGTTTACTCCCATTGAAGCTAGAGAGATGTCACTTGTTCTCACCGTATGCACCGAGACATCATCGACTGTAGTCGACTCATGAGTCAATAGGTTTAAGCAATACGGGCGTATAAATGTCTTTTTTTATTATTATGTAATTGCTGTGTAATTATGTGTAAGTCTTTGTGTAATCGACGAAGGGAAACCTGATAATAAACTTGAAAGTGGCTGAATAGCCAATATATCGTTCAACGACGAGAACGGAATATTGAATACAATAATTCCTATATCTAATAATTAATAATTCGACCACGCAGCTGAACCGCTAACGTGAGTTGAGCAAATTTCCAAAATTAAGTTTATATGCCTATGATTTAGGGTTTCAACCAACAATTTGGGAAATAGGTCTATTCACGACGCGACGGTGCTGAATAGCTGCAAAATGGTTCGCACGCCATTCCGTATATTGGGAGTATCTGCAATACACAAAGCATTGCGTACGCCAACCCCACGGTAGAATCCACTACATGGCTTTGAACCGGGTACTTCTATGGTATTTTACGTTTTGATCGGTTTTGGGGGAACCAAGCGAGCTTTAAGGTCGCGTAAAAAAACAATGTGCAGAATAACATCTTACATTTATATTTGTAGAAAAAACACTAAAAATAATTCATTATCGTAGAAAAAATATCAAAAAATAGTTACTTCCTGTCAAAAACGTGCTTCCGGTTGTTGGATTTTTGAAGTGAAAACTTCTTTAGCGGCGTTGGGCACTTTTTGCTTGGGGAAAAAGCATTGAATTCGCGACCGTTACCACTCGAGATATAGTATGTATTATATATATATATATATATATATATATATATATGTATGTACGCAACGCGAATATACTACATAGCACTTCTTATTGGGAGAGGAAAAAGCATCAAACTCGCGACCGTCACCGCTCAAAATATAGTATGTATGTATATATATATATATATATGATATTTGTGTTATATGAATATTAAATACCAAAGTCAGCAAAGTCATTAATGTTTTAAATTATTTTATCCTTATTCCTCCTCCTCTAATATTAGTACGGACAAAAAAATATAAATTGGTCATAGAAGTTATCACTTCCAACGTGTGGTCTTAAGCACACTATTTATTTTTTTGGCTAACGAACTCATGCGAGTAACGTAGACAAAAAACATGTGTACCAAATTTGAACCAAATCGGACTTAAAATGTGGCCGCTAGAGTGCGAACACATATATATGATTTTTAATGACACCCCCAAAACGTGTTGTACCAAATTTGAACCAAATCGGACCTAAAATGCAGCCGTTAGAGTGCGAATACATATATATATATATATGATTTGACACCCCAAAACGTGTTCTAGGGACCATGATCGGTGCTCATTTGTTACTCCCGACCTTGGGTCTTACCATAAGGGCCACTGCAATAGCTCATTTTTCCTATGGAAATTCGCTAATAAGATTTTGGTAGCTTCAGTGATTTTGCTAAATGTTGATTCTGTGTCAGTCATAGATCTATAGATATGTGTTAGGGTAGGAAAGTTGTTGGCGTGCGAACCACGCAGAGGTCCCTTAGTTCGTTTATAATCACTGATTGAACTTACAGAGAAACAATGCACTTGTTGGGAAGATTTAATATACAATGTCACTACGTTCTTAGTACACGAATTGAAATTTTAGCATTACCAGTTCTTCATTCAACTGACAAGAAATTATCATTCTAGCGTGGTTCACAATTTAAACGTTGCCTTTCACTCGAACAATGTTTTACAGTCACCTCCACAAACTTGCTAATAAAGATATTTCCAAAACTCGTAACAAAAAAACACATTTACAACCTTACAAAAGTGAAAAATGAATCCGTAACCAATTTAAAATCATTGTCACCCTCAACAGTTGATCCATCATAGTTGACAGTTGTTATTCTTCTCTGACCTCCACCCTGTCCCATCCGTCATACGACACCTCATTGTCAAGACGTTCCAGAGAACCCACCCTCTTAACGTATTCATCATCAACGGAATATTTCACGCATAATTTAAGCCGACAACAAGTGTTGTGGGCGGGGTCAAAGAGGTCGCGTGACCGTTACCTCAAACCTGATCCTGACCCGTTGATGAGGGAAGAAGAAGAATGGAAATTGAAATTTGTCAAGAGTGTGTGTACAAGCAGGGTCGTGGAGGGAGGATGGGAAAAGAGCTTTGGATGTTTTATTAATAACAAACATAGAGGGTGCGCTGGTACATGTTTGGTAAATAAGGGATTCTTTTGGTCAACTCAATCACATCATGAAGGATCTGTTACAGTGCAGTGAATCGAATTAATATTTTGTTTAAAAATTACAGAGAAATACAATATTTTTCCATCATTACTGGTGACAATATATCAATCAATCGATTTAATTCAGTGTATTTCCTTATACTCTTGTAAATAAATACATTTCAATAATATATTGACAAAGAAATTGTACCCACATAGGCGTAAGTGTGCACGAGTCGCATCTGAGCTACCTACAATAAGGAAGTCGTATTTAGTTCTAACACCTAGTTACTTTGAGCCTATGGTACATTGAAGAAAGTTTAAATACAAAACAGGTTTGAGTGGGAAGTGCCAAACGGAGGAACTCAAGTCAATATCGGACCAAAAACTAACCCTAGTCTACAAATTACAACTGCAGCAACACACTTAGGGCCATATTATACGAGCGCTGTTAGCGCCGCGTTGATAACGTTGTAAAACAGGTGTTTAATTCCCAAGTACGGGACGTTGAAAGCGCGACGTTGGTAACGCGTCGTTAACGCGGGTCCCGTTTTTGAGGCGTTGTCAATGTCGCGTCACTCATTTCCAAGATGAGTTAGGCTGTCTAGGTGAATTACAAATAGTAGAAACATATGAGGAATTGTGTAGGAGGAAGGGGTACACAGCCGGAGCTTTTTAATCGGTTATCAACAGGCCAGTTTCACTTAACGTCATATAGAAGTGGTTGCTGTGAGATAGCGTAAATACAATTTTCCGTGTCAAACATTTTGTCACTTTGAAATAAACAATAACTACCAGAACTAGGATAAAGTCGATACTTCTGACTACTCTTATCTCTGTGATCGCTGCGCTGCGAGTGCGCGTTGACAGCGGTTCGTATAACTTGGTTCGGCGTTGATAACGCGGCGTTGTTAACGCGTCAGTCTCCCGCCGTCAGTTAACGCGTTCAACGCCCGGTTAACGCGGATTCGCCAGCCTTGGTAGCGCATGTATAACATGGACCACGGTAGTTCCATTTACCCAATAAACCGACGTTAACACGACGGACGTTGAAAACGCGGCGCTATCAGCGCTCGTATAACATGGGCCTTAGTATTCAAAATATTAGTAAACGAGATATGTAAAATAAATATTGAGGCTAACGATCCACGTAATTAAAAAAAATATATTTCAGGTTAGAGTTCCTGGCCCAAGAACCCATAGTGATTTCGTCCAAAATACATCTGTGTTTCTCATTTAGGGCTAAATACATGATCAGCTATTAAAATCACCCTTTTATCCAGTACGTTACTTATAACTCCAGAACGAACTTTAAAATTAAATATTAGGTTTTAAGGTGAGTTTCATATTTATGACAACATTTTATCTAAAATATTGGGTGGGAAAAGTATGTTACCCCAAGAGGCAAATGAACGAACAGCAATTGTTATACAATATTTAAGAGTATTATGTGCCAAGCTTAAGCTATCTTCATAGCGAGTATACGAATTACTATTTGCGTTTAAGCGACGTATCTCATTCCACCCCTTATTTAGACTCAAGAAACCGAAATGAAAGTCACGTTTTCAGATGCTTTTATCGTCTATGAGTACATTTTAGGTAAATTATTGGCTACGAAAATTATTTTACCCCTTAAGCCAGGTTCACACGTTATCGTGAACAGAGCGAGAGCACTACTTGCTTATACGACCTGCGGGCTCTCCAGTGCACTTGCTGGTGGTAATTTTATCGCCCGCTGATTGTTATGGCAGAACGTGAAACTGCGAAAGTTGTGTCCGATCTTTTAATACAGGAATTAAGAAATAGTTTCAATAACTCAAACAAACAAAAAACTAGGCGTGTGTGGATTCGAGAGTGGCTAAGGAGACGGAATTTACTAGGTGCCGCCAGTGGAGTAGTTATCCTTGGAAGATCAAAACATCTAAAAAAAACTATTTTAGAATGGATACGAATTTGTTTTGGGTTTTGCTTAATAAAGTAAATTTTAAAAAAAGACACCAATATGAGAAGACCAATACCAGTTGAATCAAAACTTCAAGTCATTTTAAGATTTTTAGCTACCGGTGAATCATTTGCCCGTCTTCAATACATGTTCAGGATACCAATGAATACGATAAGCACGTTTATACCTGAAGTTTTGGAAGCGATTTACAACTCATTATTGGACTGTAAAATGTAAGTACGTTGTAAATGTGTTTTGTGCGCATTACCCATTTTATACGCAGATATGTTGCCTCTTCGAATGCAGCAATACGACTAAAGCGGTCGTGCTCACTCCAACCAATACCATGACCAGCTGATGCGAGGGCGTGAACGACCCTCACACTCTCTACCGATAGTTCAGACGAGGTAGTGCTCTCGCCCTGTTCATGACCTCGTGTGAACCTGGGTTTTAAACGCAAATCATCTAAATTTACCACCTTTCTGGTATCTAGTTTTATATCAAATTTATGAATTATTATTTATTTTGTAGGGTAGGCCGAAGTCACCCCAAGTACTCAAGAAATCAAAATGTAAATGTTTGTTTCTTGTATATATGGCCTAAGAATAATACGTACCACATTTTAGCTATCTAGCTTGAAGAAAACTAGTGGAATTCATTGTACAGATGTAGTTACCCGATTTTGAACCCTTAAGGGTCTGCTGTAGTGGCGGTCGTCTTGGATTTTTATCCCATAAGAGCAATGTTAAATTTCAAACCATTTATTTCGTTTACTTTTTATCATAAAATTGTTTGCAAGGTCTCATTTTAAGCACAGTCACAATACGCATCCTTCTTGCAATTTACATTTTTTAAATGCTTTTGATTTGTTATGTAATTGACATTTTGTAAGTACAAAGTTTGAATTTTTTTCCTAACACAATAAAAAATTAATAATGAAAAATAATTTGCAAGCCGGATCCGAAATTTTATAAAGAATATTCAGTTCTTTTCCAACACTCAATTACAAAAGATAGACTTATAAAATGTTTTGAAATGAGGCAATGTCAAAGCGTCCAGCTGCAAGAAATTGCACTGTTTAGATAGGGATATAGTGAGAAGCGGTTGCGTTTCCGCTTGCTTTCTCGTTTACTGGAGCAGACCCTTAATGGAAGTGACCAAAAATCAGGGAGTTTACTTTTTCTATGTAACATTTATGAAATAAATTTACAAAATTGTATTCAGCTATCTAGCTTAAAGGGAATTAAAATAGTCAATATTTATTATATAAGTGATGTATTTTTTATAATTGGCAAATCTTAATAAGAATATTTTTTAACTTTTAAAACGTATAAGAATTTTAGAGGATATTCAGTGATCAAAATAGGAAGGGACAAAGACCCGTACTGATCTTTTGGATATTAAAAGTACAATTGTATTCCGAGAAACCCGCCTCCCACCCCCAGCATAATAATGCCGCACTGAAGAAGAGACTGTACCGGACCGAATTAAACTGAATATTGCGTATTCCAACGCAATAATATGTATTGAGGAAAACTAAATAATTTCAAGTTTTTATTAATCCGTTGATTTCACAAGAGTTTAATTCCCCAAGATAATACTAATTATATTGTTCTGATAAACCAGTCGCAGATAAGCAATTCTTATTTATGTGATCCAGTTGTGCAGTCAGGTAATGTGCGATCAAAGATGAAGTATTACGTGTGGAGCATTGTATTCTGTGTTAGTTTCGGTGAGTACTAGATATACAGTAGTTACATTTAGGGTTACTTTCAGATATTTAAACACCAACAAAATATAGAGCGAAATATTTAACTGTAAGGATAAAATTTAAAACGTTTTGCAAATTTTTTTTTGTCTATACTAAATTATAAAAAGGTAACATTTGTTTACATAAATACCAGCTGACCCGTAAGGCGATGCCCGTGGTGGTTGGTATTTTCAGTCTTTTTAACGTAATTGTATTCTTATTAAGTGTTCAGTCAGTGAGTGGTATTTGGCTTTTATATATATATATATATATAGATCTTAAATAATAAAAGCACTATTGTCATAATAATAAAAGATCTGAAATTATGATTTTTAGTAACTTTAATCCCCCAAACCCCTCCTAAAATTTCGAAATTTTCCATACCCTTTCTTAGTGAGCAAATATGGCCCTAGAGGAAGCTACATACCAAATTTCATTCCAATCCGTTCGGTAGTTTTGAAGAAATCGTGATTAATAACTTTGGTCCCCCAAACCCCCCTAAAATTTCGAATTTTTTAAAACCCTTTCATAGCGAGCGCCTATGGCCCTAAAGGAAGCTACATACCAAATTTCATTCCAATCTGTTCGGTATATTTGGAGAAATCGTGATTTAGTCATTTTTACCCCCCAAATCCTCTTAAAATTTCCAAGTTTTTAAAACCCTTTTTTAGTGAACACTTATGGCCCTAGAGGAAGCTACATACCAAATTGCATTCCAATCCGTTCGGTAGTTTTGAAGAAATCGTGATTTAATAACTTTGATCCCCCCCAAACCCCCTCTAAAATTTCGAATTTTTTCTTACCCTTTCTTAGTGAGCACCTATGGAACTAGAGGAAGCTACATAAAAAATTTCATTTCAATCCGTTTTGTAGTTTTTGACAAATCGTAATGAGTGAGTGAGTGGTATGTCGCTTTTATATATATAGATATAGGTATACTACAGTATATCCAGTCCAGTAAGGCAAAAAACAAAAGTAAATCATAAAATTTGTTTGTTTGTTTTTTTTTTATGTAGGGGGTAATCTCTGGAACTACTGAACCGATTGAAAATATAGTTTTACTAATAAAAATCTTCACTATCCCTGAGTAACATAGGCTGTAATTCATTCTGATAAAAACAGTTTTTAATTCAATATTTTTAAATTCAGTCGGAAAAATCTTAGGTTATGCTAGACTGATGAACCAACACACATATTTACATTCATTCATTACCATAGCAACCAACTGAATAAAATAACAGATACAACCGAAGCTTGCTAAAATATTTCCATAAACAGCTAAATTTCAAACTTTGAAGCAATTATTTGTATTTCTAACTTTTAGGTTAGGTTTTTATTGATGTGTAGACCTGATCCTGGCGATTTCTTTTGACCTTTATTATAACTGCTGTTATAAAATATACGAAATAATTTGATTTGAACATTGAACATTATTTACCATCTTAGCTTTGGGGTTATTATTAATCATACACCTTTATTATAAAGAAAACATAAAACGATTAT